>PVJA010006417.1:0-37744 GCA_004027025.1 Myocastor coypus
AAAAAAAAAAAAAAAACCAAAACAAACAAACAAAAAAACTGTCCTCATTGAATTTTATACTTAAGAAACATACCTTTGAAAAAATAAAAGCAAGGTATTTTACTTGAAATATTCTAATATCTCCAGATCTGGCACATAGAAAATCATAAAGACCATAATCCAGAAGGCAAGAGAAGTTGCTGTATGGTCCTGGATAAAAAATGCAGAGCTCTCGAGCAGGGTGTGGTGGTGCACGTATATAATCCCAGCACTTGAGAGGCTGAGGCCAGAGGATTGGTGCGAGTTCAAGACCAGCCTGGGCCACAAAAGTGAGCCCAAGGACAGCTTAAACTGCATAGCGAGACCCTGTCTCAAAAAGTCAAAGAAAAAAAACAAAATACAGAGCTCTCAAAGCAGTTGCTATGGAGGTCTATGTAAAATATAATTATGTTAGATGAGTCCATTTAAAAGGCCTTTAAAAATTTCTACAAAACAGTTATCAATCTTATATCAGGTTGTATACATATTTTTTTCATGTATGTGTAAAAGACAAAGAAGTAATATAAAGACAAAGGAAAATAGAGATATACTTTTTCAAGTATTTACTACTAGAAGAAAATATCATGCCATGTCTTATAATTAGATTATAAGTCAAAGATACAGGAAAAATCATGAAACAAAAATTATAATTAAGCAATATTCAGAAAATTAATTAAATATTAATTAATTAAAATGAACTTAAATATTTCAAAATAATATTCAAACATTAAAATTAAATAGTGACTCCAAGAGACCAGAATGTTATGTATCATATGAATGAATCTATGATCCAGAGTACTCACATAGTATTTGAATAGGTCTATATACACAAAAATATCCACTAAGAGAAAGTTTTCATGATAGTAAAGAATTACTAAGGATAATACAAAGACTATAATGGCAAATATACGAGCAGGATTTTTGACAGTTTGGGGATAGGATATCACACAAAGTTCTAGTATGCCAATGGAAATATTTTTCTGTGGCATACAAAAGAATAGTTGTAAGACTGCTGTTGTATACCTCTTTTTTCTCCTATGTTTCATTGTTTGTCCTATTTGGCGGGCTCTTTCTGTTCTCATTCATGGAGCTGTGGTCATTTTGATCTAACTCTAAAATATCTTTTAGTAGTCTGTGTAGGGTTGGTTTTGTCATCATGAACTTCTTTAGTTGCTGTTTGTCCTGTAAGTATGTATGTATGTATGTATGCATTTATTTATTTATTTATTTATTTATTTATTTATTTATTTATTTATTTATTTATTCATTCATTCATTTGTTATTATTTTGGTGTCAGGGACGGAACTCAGGACCTTGCACTCTACTGAGCTATCTCCCTGGCCCCATGTCCTGGAAGTATTTCAATCTCCATTGTACTTGAGAGTTTTGTGGAGTATATCAGTCTGGGTTAAAATTTGTTTCTTGCAAGACTTGTACTACTACATGCTCTTCTTGGCTTGATGGTTTGTAAAGCGAAATCTGCCATTCTTCTGATGGATTTTCCTTTAAATGCGATCTGTTAATTTTCTCTAGTGCCTCTCAGTATACTATTCCTACACTGAATTTCTGGGATCTTGATTATTATGTCTGGGTATGTTTTTAATTGAGTTGTTATTTGGAGCTCTATATACTTCAGTTTTCTGAATATCAAATTGTTTTCTCATATTTGGAAAGTTTTCTGCTATTATTTCTGCCCATATTCTTTTCACATCCTTTGTATTAAATCCTTCTTTCTCATTGATGCTTATTAGTCTCATTGTTCATCTTTGCATCACCTTTCAGATGTTCAAATATTTTTTCCTGGATCCTAGTTGCTTTTAAGAGATCGTTTCTTACCTTTTCAGTAGTGGCAATGGTGTCTTTAAGGTCTGAAAGTGTATTTTCACTTTCATTCAAAGGATTTTGACAGCTTATAATTGAGGTTTTAATTTCCTGTGTACTACTTTAACTCTGCTTCACGCATTCTATTTGTTCCTTATATTGTTCATTCAAGGATTCCATCATTTTTGTGATCACTTCTACTTTTTTTATTAGTGTCATCTTTAGATGCCCTTAGTACTTCTTTCACTATAGGTCTTGCCTCCACCCTCTCTGCAGAAGTTGCTGACCCAGGGTTCTACATGAGGCATATCTGATGGATGAAGTTCCAGTCACATGCTGGACCTGGGTGTTGGTTTCTATGGGTTGCTGGGAGGCCCTGGGCAATCTCGCTCACATGCCACATCTAGATGGTGGGTGTAATAAGTTTCTGCCAGCCCTGGGTAGTCTCTCAAATCTAATGATGTACTTGAACTTAGCATTAGCTGGGCATGATGGCTCATGCCTATAATCCCCACACTTCGGAGGCTGAGGCAGGAGGATTGATATGAATTCAAAACCAGCCTGAGCTACAAAAGTGAGTTCAAGGCCAGCCTGCACTGCACAGAGAGACCTTATCTCAAAACGGCTAAAAAAGAAAAACAAAAACAAACCTAGCATTTTTCTTAATTTCTAGAAATACTTTTTCAAATGTCTTAAATTTACTTACCAAGATTTTTATGTCTTTTTTTTTTTATGTCTTTTCTTTACTTTTTCTAACTATGTCTTTTCTTTAGGTTTTATGCCTTTTAATTTTTATTGACTTCATATTTGCAACTGTTAACACTTTTATTATGAAATTTTAACGAATAATTTACGAAAGAAGATTGCTAAAATGTCATCTAAAGTTTGCCCACATAAAATATATATGGGGCATTAACAATCTGGGCAGGTTGTAGTGCACTTGAAATAAAATCTAGATGGCATAAACAATCTGTTGAAGAAGTCTAAGTTGGAATTCTCACCCAATATTTGGTAATTCCAGGCTGAGTATTATTTTTTTTTTAGAATTTTTTATTTTATTTTATTTTATTTTTGTTTCAGAACTTTTGTTTGTTTATTTATTTATTTTTATGGCCGGCTCAGCCTGCCGTGAGGGCAGGGTTGGCGCAGCATGTGGTGCAGGGGATTGAACTGCTGTCCCTGCAGCCGCCTAAGCTTTCCTAAGCAGGTGCTTTAGACCACTGACCCATCCTGCTGGGCCCTGGGCTGAGTATTTGTACGCATTGTTTTTTCATTACCACTAACAGCATTAGCCTACAAAATTGGTACATATATTTAAGAATTATTAAGTGATTACTGCAAAACCTGCCACTTGCTTTAGACATACATGATCATCACTATTCCTAAGTAGAACATAAAAAAAAAAGATTGTTCTTTCAATTTTTCCTTTTTCCATTTGATAACATGTTTGTACTGTATAGAAATTATTCCTTTCATTATTTATAAACACACATGCTTCTTTAAAAACTTTGAAGCTAATACCTAGAAAAATCCCTTTCATTAGCAACACATATCAATAACTGTAGTGCATAATAAGGCTGATATATATGTATATATCACACCTCTGAGGACTTCATGCTGAATCTGAGATATTGAGAGAATTCATATTTTAACTAAAGAAAGAATGTCAAATCAGTTTAGCAGATGAGATTTGACTCAGACAGAAATGATGGACTGATTCTGGTGGATCTTTCAATGGCATTTGTAACTATCAGTGAAAAACAAATGCATAGTCTTGAACAGAAACTGGAAAGCCAATGTGAGGCGACTGGAAGCTTGTGTGATGGGCTCTTCTATTTTCTGCCATTTAACTATGGAGGAAAACATAGTGCTAAACTTACAAGTAGCTATATGCATACTTAATTTTTGGATCTTTTATTGTTATTAAATGGTACTTCCATGCTCCTTTGCTTTCATTGCCATTAATACCAACCTTCTCTCTCTGTGTCACATCCTCTCCTTCAACTCCCCCTCTTCTTCCTTCCTCCTGTGTTTCAACCTTAGCATATAATAACACCACAAGATCTGATTCTTTGAAATCATTTGTAAGCAAATTATTGGTAATTGTTTTTCAGTAACTAAATGTGCTAATTTCCTCCACATGCATTTCATTTTGTTCAGGAAGACCCACTACGTTATGTGAGACCATGGGTAAAGCTGAAATTTGGCTAATCCGGACGTACTGGGATTTTGAATTTCCTCGACCATACTTGCCTAATTTTGAATTTGTTGGAGGACTGCACTGCAAACCTGCCAAACCTCTACCCACAGTGAGTCTATGCTGAGGAATGTTTTTTGCACTTTAGAGTCCTTATCATTCTTTGAAGTTTGCAGCATCAGTAAGAGAGAGATTTTGCTGCATGCCTTTAACATGACACTCCATATTTATTCCCCTCCTCATGTTGGGCCATTGATGTTGGATCTTTGTCTACCTGGGATAAAAGAGGTAATGATTCAAGTGGTTTGCTAAAATGCTCTGTGTATATGTTGTGAGTGTTGGAGTGGAGAGATGGGAAACCAGTCAATGGAGATCACTGTGGTGACTGATATGGTCCTTAGAAGCTTGAGTCAGAAACAGGAATGATTGCAGAACTTAATGGAGAAAGTGCTTTCACTAGAACTCTTACTGAATTATGGAGATTTTGAGAAGTAAGAGGAAAGTGCTGATAGAAAACACTGAATCTAACAGTGCCGTGAGATTTTATTTTAGAATGCTTTCTGCTCCGTTCTCAACTCTACTGTCTTAGGAAACAGTAAAATGTAACACTGCACTTGAGGGTGCTAAGGGTAGCTTTTCATCTGTTTACTTCTATGAGTCAGTGCGAGTTTTACATGATCTCTAGAAATACTTTTGGTAGCAAACAACTTCAGATATCATTAGAAATAACACGGAGACATGAAACAAAGAGGACCAATTATTGTATGGATTATTTCTGATTAGAATGTCAGAATTTTTATAGTATAAAAGAAAAAAAATCATACTATTTCAAATGATTCTATCAAAAAGTGTGTCTGAAATATTGGGCACAGCACTATTGAGAATCAAAGAATGTAATAGAATACAATATGATAACAGTATTATTAAAATGTTATTAATACTTAATGGGAAGATTCACTTTGAGAAAGAAGAGCATGTATTTCTCACATCTTGTTAATTTTCTAATCAAGGACATCTCCCTTTTGCATGTTTATCTCCAAAAGCAGCATACCCACTATTTTCTACTATCACTGTCTGCTGATCTATCAGTATCTACCTATCCATCTATCATCTGTCTATCTTTCTTTCTTTCTTTCTATCTATCTATCTATCTATCTATCTATCTATCTATCTATCTATCTATCTATCATCTATCTATTTATCATCATCTATCACCTATTCCTTTATCCCTCTATCTTATATAGACATTAAATATTAACTTTCTGAGTTTGGTTTATTTCAACTTATATGCAGTTCCATCCATTTTCATGCAAGTGACATTTCACTCTTCTTTGTGTTTAACTTTTCCATAGTGTATATACACCACATTTTGAATCTTTTATCTATTCATGTAAATACCATTTCCCAGCTGAGAAACATAATTGTGGTCATTCGTGTATCACTAAAATACACTGTTTTAATTCTTTCTGATATATAGCCAAAAGATATAGCTGAGTAAGATATTTTGGCTCCATTAAATGTTTTTCAGAACCTCATAATGGTTTCTAAAGTAGTTTCACTAGTTTACACTGCCACCAACAGCCTGAGGGTTTCTTCTACCTCATATTGAATCCAGAAGTCTGTGCTTATTTCCTCATTCCTAAAGATAATGGGATCATATGGAATACGAAAAAAGTTTAATATATCTTTCTCTGAGAGCTCAAGAAGTTGAACAATTTTTGTAGATCTTCTGAGAAGTGCTTATTCAGTTCATTTGACTATTGGATTTTTTTTTTAACATTAATTGTTTTGAGTTCTTCCTATATTCTAGTGAGACTAGCTTGCAAATATTTTCTATTTCTACAGACTGTCTTCACTTTGTTACCTCTTTGGCTATGAAGAAGTTTTCAACTTTGGTGTAGCCCTAATTACTGATACCTGAAATTAATTCATGTGCTGCTGGAATCCTATTGAGAAAAAATTTCCTGTCCATTATTTCATGTTTTCCTCTCTTATCTTTCAGCAATTGAAAATTTCTGATTTTGTATAAAGATCCTTTATCCATTTTCATTTGTTTTAGTACATGATAAAAATAGGGAACTAGTTTCAAATTTTTGCATGGGCAAATGCTATGTATCCCAGCTGTTTCTGTCATAGAATGTCAGTTCAACATGATTTTTGTCCGTATGTCTTAAGTGAGATGTTAGTGCATGCACATGTTCCTTTCTGCATCTTCTCTTCTGCCCTTACTGTACTTGCCTGTCGTTTTGCCCATTCCATGTTATTCCTCCTTCAGAATTTGTAATATCACATGAAATCTGCTTTTGTGATATCCCTATCATTACGACTTCTAGCCAGTATTGCTGTGACTTTTCTTTGTCTTTTTGATTACATATGAACTTTAGGTTCTTTTTGGCAATTATTCAAAGAATTTTGTTAGTATTGTAATAGAGTTTTATTGACTATGTAGATTAGTATGGATAATTGAGGATTTTCAATGTTATTTTGAATTGAGGAACAAGGGATGTGTTTCAGTTTTCACGTATTGTCTTTAATTTCTTTCATTAGTATTCTTTGATTTTGATGTTCAAAGTATTTTCCTCCTTCTTAAGTTGATTTTTTTCTGGTGTGTAATTCTTTTTATTTCTTGACACATACACATAAATGAATCAAAAATATGTTTATTTACAAAAGTTGACTCCAACAAAAAAAATCAATACAGGTTTCAAATAGCTTAGATTTGCCAATATATGCCTTTTACCCAAAGTTAGAAGTGACATACTGTCCACTTATATGCCCACATATGTAACTCAAGCTATTGGGCTGGAAAAAGAAACTTCTAACAATCTTGAGTAAATATGGGAAGCTATTGTAGAGAAATCTAGGATTTCTCAAAGGTGTTTTTAACAGGGAAGCCTCTGATCATATCAGGATAATGCTTTATGTTATTTTAAATCAGTTTCTGAGTATGAGTACAAATCTCAAAAAGCACCTTCAAAAACAGAGCCACTCAAGTACAAATGTAGGCCAATCAGTCCAGTCAGCTGAAGAGAGGGACCATGTACACAATGGAGAGAGAAAATCAAGGAACAGATGTTGAGACTCCATCTTGTGTCTCACAGTTCAAAGTGGCTGAATCTTATGTTGTTTTCCACTTCTTGGCATATGGCTGTACCCCTGCTGTACACCTGCTGCCTTCTGTTTAAAGAACTTTATTTTTTTATGCACTATCTTGGCCCCATGCTAAGTCGAAGGAGGCAGTGTGTTGGTCCACAAAGTGGGTGTGTTTGTTGCAACCAGCAAGGCCAAAGTTCTGGAGCTGCATGACTTTAGGAAGAATGGTTTTGTTGAAATGATCCTCCAGGGTAGGTGCAATGAAATCTTTCTTGTATACTTCTTCATCCTCATCCATGAAGAAAGCACCCTGGTGAAAGTACTTTTGCAAAAATTTTTAATTGTCTTTAACAGCTTTGTTGGTAACAACTTTGCCATTTGCCAGAAGCTCAGCTCTCTTCTCTCCTCAGTAAGATTTTTCATGTGTTCAGTTTCTACCTTCTCCTTTTCAAGCACTTCTCCGTCTTCTCTGTCCTCTTGATTCTCTTGAGCTCTCGAACTTCCACGATTCATATTCCTCATCTTGATTTTCATCGTCAGTGTTGAGAGCATCCAGGGCAGCCAGTGACTGCTTGTTTTCCTTCAGCTCTTTTTTGGTCTCCTCTTTTACAAACATAAGTGGGTACTTGCACCTCTCCTCAGCCATGCGTCTGGCTTCCAGTTCTTTTTGCTTTATTGCTTAAGCTTCACGTTCCTGGACAGTCACTTGGTCCTTCTTGCAGATGAAGATTGGCTTAAGGCAAGGCTCCATCTCATCTTCACTGTCTGTATTCTTCATACCTAGACTCTGATTCTGGCTCTTCTCCGGAACGTCCTAAGTCCTCCACCTCCATGACTTCTATCTCTTCATTTTTTCTTTCCTGTGCTTGCTAACACATCATGCCACAGTCCCGTTCTGTTTCCTTATCATCAATCTCTTCCTCTTCTTCTGCACTGTTATCTTTACATCCCATGCACCAATCATCTCCTCCTTTGAGTCACTTTTCCCACCACTTCAGGTTCCACTATTTTCCGATGTGGAGCCAATCTCTCTTCCACATCTTCACAAATCTGATTCTGTAAACACTACAGGTTGGGGTCACTGGAAGAATCTTCTTTCTGCTCCTCAGGCTCTGCTTCTTGTTCAGCACACCTGGGGGCAGGGTTGATATGGCAGGGCCTGGAGATAGAATTCCTGGCCCCTGTTTTTGGCTTTCTTAATGAATTGAAGTTCTTCATCTTCTTCATCTGATGATTCCATAGGAGCATAGTTTGGTCTTTTTCCAGATATGTAATGTTTTACCTTTACTTTCTCCGTTGAAATTTCACCTTTCTCATTGCAAACTGGGATGGTGTCAGCCATAGACTGAATAGGCCATTGTTTCATGAGTGAACTTGGGACAGACCTGTTGACAGAAGCAGTGATAAGTCCTTAAACTATGCTGAACACCTAGGAAGAGGAGAAGAAAGACTCCTTTTGCTCTATGTTTAAGTGCATTCATTTAATTTTTTGAAGCCCTATGAATGGAATTGATTTTCTGATTTCTTTTTTAGTACATTTGCTCTTTTTATATAGAAATGTAATTTTTTTGTGTATTAAATTTCTTCCCTGCCATTTTTGTGAATTGTTCATCAAATATAAAAGTAATTTACTGGAGTTTCTTGGGTCTTCTATGAAATGAGTCATATCACCTCATAGAGATAATTAAATTTTTCTTTTTTTTATACCTACCAGATTGCTCTGGTTTAATTTTTTTGTTGTTTTTTGTTTGGTTGGTTGTTTCAGGATCTCACTACACAGCTCAGATTTGTGATTCTCCTGTTTTGGCTTCCCCAGAGCTGGGATTACGAGGCATATACCACCACACTAGGTCTCTGTTACTGGCCGAACACATATCTGGGGATTGACCAGTGAGGCATGTGGTGCCAGGGATCAAATCCCTGCTTCTCAGGTTGCCTACGTAGGTGCTTAGTCCACTGAGCTATTGTGCTAGCCCCACTGATCTAATTTTTAAGTAATGTATTACATTGATCACTAATGGTGAAAGTTAATATTCTTGGCTTTTTCCTAATTAAAAAATGCTTTCACTTTTCTCTGTTTAATGTTCTATTGCTTTTGAGTTTTTTTTTTTTTTTTACATATTGATTATATGAACTTGAGGTAAGATCCTTCAGTATCTTTTTTTAATTTTTTGGGACAGGTCTTAACTATGAAGTTCAGGGTGCCCTCAGCTCACTTTGTAACTCAGGATGATCTCAAACTCACAATGATCTTCCTGCCTCAGCCTCCCAACTGCTAGGATTATAAACGTGCACTACCACACCTGGCTCAATAGCTATTTTTACTCAGCACTGCTATGGCAAAGAGATGCTGGATTTGTTACAAGCTTTCTGCATCTATAAACATGATGATGTGACTTTTTCCACCATTCTATTTACAGATTGTTTCATAATTTGTTGATTTAGTATGTGAATCTTTCTTTGCATCCATCTGACTTTTCCTTTCTTTCTTGCTTGCTTAGTTTGGTATTAGAGTAATGTTATACGCATGAAATTAATTTAGAAGATTTCTTCTCTTTTTACTTCACTTATCTGAAAAACACTGAGATTAATTCTTCTCTAAAGATCTGGTAAAAAAAATCAAACATTAATTCAATCAAGGTTTCTTAGCAGCATTTTTCTTATTGCATCAACATCAGTTTTTGCTTTTGGTTTCTTTAGATCCTCTCTCATCTTGTTGCTGCAAATTTTATAGGTTGTATGCATTTACAAATAGAACTATTGTGTTTCCTGGATTTTCTGATTTACTCAAGTACAATTTCTCAAAAGCCTTCAGATAATTTTCCAAATTTCAGTTGTTTCTCTTACTATTATACTTTATTATTTCTAATTTTCTATGTTATGGGTCTTGTCTCTCTATTATCAAGCTTGGTGTTTTTAATATTTTTTGCCTATTCTAAAATCAACCCTAAAGTGATATAAACAGTGACATTTTTACTTTTCATCTCATTTTTCAATAATTTCATGTTTGAAAATTATTATTTATTTTTGGTGTGAATTTTCAGGTTGGGCTCTTCTTGTATTACTAGTATATTTAGATATGTCATTGTGATACTTATTTGAGATAACTGCTTTTCTCCTGTAGACACCAGCAGCTATAAGCTTCAACCATAAGAGTAGCTTCACTGTGACCAAGTGGTATCTTCCTTTCAATATAATTTTATTAAAGAATTGTTAAATTTCTCCCTTGACTTATTCAGTGAACCTCTGGAAGTTCAAGTATATTATTCAATCTCCTGCTGTGTGTGTAATTACTAGTTTCTTTAGCTATTTTTTAAGTTTATTCAACTGTGATCTGATAAAATATAAAGCATTTCAATTTCTTATACTTAATGAGGCTGTCTTTTTTGAGCTAAAATGTGATCTATTTTAGAAAATGTTTTACAAAATTCTGAAAAATGTGCATTAATCAGATGTTGCTTGTAGCACAATGTAGATATCTGCTCAATCTGTTTGATGTACAATATAATTTAGCTCTAATACTTATTTGCTTCTTTTTCAACTGCTAGGCCTCTTTTGAGAGATGGGCATTCAAATTCATCCATTATAATTACATTGTTTTCTGCTTTTATATGGAGTAATATTTGTTCTAGGAAATGGGTTTTGACTACAGTTACTGCATATATATTTACAGTCCTTATGTCATCCTGGTGAATTATTTTCTTACCTATATCTTCTGAGATTTTTTTTCTGAAGTTTTGCTTTGAATTTAATTTTTAGCTGTAAATGTTGATCTTTCTTTCAGTCTTCAGGCCCCAGATGCTTCGAGGATCAGTTTTATTTTTATTTTTTATTACATTAATCCATTTCTTTCCACAGGTGAGCTTTGTCTCTTGAAAAGTACAGATCTTATTTTTGACTCAATCTGCCAGGATGTGCCTTTTTTATTGGAGAATTAATACTATATTCATTATGTGCAAATAATAATAAAAGCTGATTTTATTAGGTTCGTTTTTTATTTGCTTGTTTTCTGTTTTATAGTGTTTGAGTTATGTCTGCTTCTTGATCATTTAAGTGTTCCCTGAAAGATTTGTTCTTTCACTGAACCTTGTAGTTATGGGTCTCTTCCTTTACTCTTTGGGTATCATGTGATATCTATGCTATGACCTATGCTGTCTGCTTAAAGTGTCTCTCTTTTCAGCAGGAGAATCAACACTCAGTAGAACATGCTGATCTTTTCCTTTTATCACTGATCAAAAGCCAAAATGACCATCCCAAGATAAGCCATAGTTAATTCACTACCAGAGTATCCCGGTTTAGTACATTTAAGTGTGTTTATAACTACCAATACCGCAAGACTCCCAGTCACGTCCTGTTGCAGTATCACAATGTTCCGCCTCCCCACAACTCTTCTTTTCTGCAAGGGAAGAGGTTTCCTGGTAATGACAGGTAGTTAAACTTGAATGGTGATGAGAGTCTAAGCTGAACATGCTCTTATGTAAATGAAAGAAAGCATGAAAATACAATTTTTGCAGCCAATTTTTAAGTTTATGCCTGTTCTAAAATTGAAATTTTAATATTCTGGGAGTGATTGTTTTGATTATGTTGCCTAACATCTACCATTCTCAAACTTCTTCTAATAAGATGTAAAGATTACATCTAGGATCTTTCCTCTACCTTCTTCCATGCATACTGTTATACATTTGCAAACAACTTTGTCAGTTGGGAAAATTACATTCTGCAAAAAATTTTCATCTCCCTTAACCAAGGCTGCCCTTAAAACTTGTTTATTTCTGTAGTGATTTGTCTGCCTGATTGTAAAGGTAATCATATATTGCATATTGACTTTTTATCAGTTGTAATTTTTCTGTTTTAATACTATTTTGTACTCTTGTTAAGAATAAAAAAAAATTGGAGAGGATAGCTCAGTGGATTAGGCACCTGCTTTGACAAGCTCAGGGACAGGGTTTGATCCCCCATCTCACATGCCATGCTGGCCCCATCCCCAGGGCACGCTGAGCCAGTGGCAGAGTCAGGCCATGGTGGCACACACCAGTTATCCCAGCACAGGGGAGGCTAAAAGCAGGAAGAATACTATGAGGTCAAGTTGGGTAATGAGACCCAGTACCAAATACATAAAAAATAACAATAAGTAAATAAATTTAAAAGCTAAATAAATATCTTTCCTTAAAGTATGTTTTCTCTTACACCACATGATTTCTTATCTCAAATGGCAGAAACTATGCTCATAATTTTGTTTTGACTGAGACAAAATAATTAATACGGATAATTTAAGAGGGGATAGATTCATTTAGCATAAGTTTAGTTCATTTAATTTGTAGAAGTTTCAGTCCATTATGGGTTGGTCCTAAGGCAGAATAGCATTGCAAACCATCATCACAGAGATAAAACAGTGTAAGGCAACGTAGGGCACGCCAGAAGCAGGAAGGAGCAATTAAAGCAGTAGCAGGAGCAACAAAATAATGGAAGCAGAAGCAGAAGCAAGAGAAGCCAGTCTATAAAAATAACCCTTTGCATGCCCGACTAAATTCATTTCTGCAGATCAGCACACACCCAGAGGGGGGCACCCTTATTCACAGTAGCACACACCAGAGTTACAGCCAGCTCTGAAAACTCACCTTCTAAGTGCATGAGGCTTAGGGGGACAGACAGCCACAAGCTACAAGTCTTAACAGTTTCTCTCATGCTTCTTTTCACTTTATCCTGCTGCACATTTTAATGGAAAAATTTCATGTCTGCAGGGAATGGAAGAATTTGTCCAGAGCTCTGGTGAAGATGGTATTGTGGTGTTTTCTCTGGGCTCAGTAGTGAAAAACCTCACAGAAGAAAAAGCCAATCTCATAGCCTCAGCCCTCGCCCAGATCCCACAGAAGGTCAGTGCCCTCTCGTCCTGCTCAGCACTTTTGCACTCACTGGAAGAAGAACAGAACAAATCGGACTCTTCCCTGGGAGAAGTTGTTTTCACTGCTTTCTGGGCACAGCTCACTCGAGCTCTAAGTAGGACGATGTAGAGCATTAGAATGGACAGTTTAATCACATGTCATCATCTGCCACCTTGATCACTGTTACACTGCATTGTAGTGGAAAAATACTTCTGTGTTCACTTGTGTTTAATGGAATAAAAATACAAATATTAGGCCATTGTAAATATTTTCACTGGCACTAAAAAGTGTAAAGTGTACTGAAAGTTGTTATTGCTGTAGTCCAGGATAAGGATTTATACATCAAAGAAAGGATAAACACTCAAAGACAATGCTAAATTTCTTAGTTTTATATTCCACCAAAGTCAAAATTTTTTGCAGAGTTGAAATCTAGATTTACTCATTCACTCAAAATTGAACATTCTAAGGTTAACAACAGTTGAAATTATAATTGTCAAATAATATACTGTTTCTTCTTTATGGTACTCAATGTAAATTTATATTCTAGCACTCATTTTATTCATATATTTGTTAAATTCTATGCATTGTACAAGTGAAGTGTTCTAAATGTGTTAAAACTAAGAAGATTCGTTTCATGTTTGTTATTTTAGAGCATGCTGCATTTTAGTACTGGGACTGAAAAGGTGTTTTCTGTCCCCAAGGAAAATGTCTGTGTAAACACTCATTAAAATTAGACCAAATATCTCATAAAAATTAATTATAAACAAAGCCAGTAATTCTAACCTGCTGAAATACATGAAGGAGAGATGCAGGAGGAAGGAAAGCAAGAAAGATAGGAAGATAGGAGGTAAGAAGTTCAGAAAGAAAAACAGAGAGATAATGCAGAGAAGAAAGAAAGGAGACAAGGATGCAGGAAGATGGACAAAAGTGGAGAAATAAGGAAGGAAAGAGGGATGAACAGATGATGGGAAGCAAAACCAACTACAAAAAAATCATGGAATCTAAAGTTAAAAGTTTTGGGCCCGGTGGGGTGGCTCAGTGGTCTAGAGCCCCTGCTTGGGAAAATTTGGGCATGCTTCGGGGACCGCGGTTCGATCCCGGCACCACAAGCTGCGCCAGCCCTGCCCCTCGGGGTGGGCTGATCCGGCCATAAAAATGAGTGAATGAACAAACAAAGGTTCTGAAACAAGAAATAAATACACAAAATAAAATAAATTCTTTGCCGGGCGTGGTGGCACACGCCTGTAATCCCAGAACTCGGGAGGCTGAGGCAGGAGGATTGGTGCGAGTTCGAGACCAGCCTGGGCTACAAAAATTAAGCTCAGGACCAGCCTCAACTGCATAGCGAGACCCTGTCTCAAAAAGACAGAAAAAAATAAATAAATAAATAAATAAAAATAAAAAAAATAAAGTTAAAAGTTTTTGGTAAAACATTACATATGAGAGCAAAAATGACTAAATTATATTTTACGTATTAATTGAATATCATACATATATGTCATCCTGTTTTAAATCCCCATATGTTGTTTAGCTCATCTTTTATACTTCTGTTTTTCACTGCTGTCTCCTAACAGCATTTACATGATTAATATCAAAATAAAGCCGGGTCTGGTGGTGCATGCCTTTAATGCCAGCACTTGGGAGGCTGAGGCAGGTGCAAGTTCAAGACCAGCCTGGGCTACAAAAGTGAGCTTAGTGCCAACCTGAACTGCATAGTGAGATCCTGTGTCAAAAAAGACACAAAAAATATCTACATACTTACTAATACATACAACATAATACTGTCCATAGTAGAATATTGATACAGCTTTTATAAGAAAAGCAGGTATATCTTGTGGTTTCTAAGAAACTTTGCAGTATTAACACACACACACACACACACACACACACACATTATCTGTTTTTGCATGTAAGGTGACAGCCTTGTCTTCATAGGTTTTATGGAGATACACAGGAAAGGAGCCAGCCACGTTAGGAGCCAACACTCGGCTGTTTGATTGGATACCCCAGAACGACCTTCTTGGTAAGACTCTGAGAGGGCAAGAGATGTACATTAGCACAACGGATAAATTCAGTAAGTTTTTTGGAGCAAATACATTAAAAACACTTTCCTTCTTGAAGATTTCACCTTTGATATTCAGTTTTAAAAGAGATATAATTAAATAATTGTCCACTTTATTGATATACGCTTCTTTGATTCACACAAGAGCATTTTTTAGATAGGGGCTAAAGTAGCCCGGCAGTTCCAATCCTGCCTCCACTTAGTAAGGATGCCATTATAGAGAACAAGTGATTAAGTTCTGTTCATGCTGGGATCCACTTTTCTTTTTTTTTTTTTTTTGAGACAGGGTCTCACTATGCAATTCAGGCTGGCTTTGAGCTCACTTTTGTAGCTCAGGCTGGTCTCGAACTCACAACGATCCTCCTGCCTCAGCCTCCCAAGTGCTGGGATTACAGGCGTGAGCCACCACACCCGGCTAGATCCACTTTTCTTGAGAAACAATGTATTGAACACCTATAGGGAATACAGACTTCTTGATTGAGCTGTAAGATTCCTTTCCTATTTTCTGTCTTTGAAGTTCTTCTAATGTGTTATGTGATTATCCACATCCACTTCTTTTGGATTTTTAAATTAATTTTAATGAGAAAGTAATAGCAATGAGTTAGTTTCAAAACAGGTTAGTAGGATAGTTACAATAAATATTTCGCTGTATATTGTTGTCTTCACAGTAGTTATTCAGAAACAAAATCCAGACATGATATCTTGTCTAAATAATATTGGTAGAAATCTTTCTTCTCTTTGAACTAAGAGAAAGTAGCTGTATACTTATCTTAATTATTTGTGTATGTGTGTGTGTGTGTATTTCACCACGAAATGGTCCTTCATTTATAGCTATCTTTTTGTTTTCTTATGTCAGAGATGGTGTTCCATTGCAGTTAGAGAAGCTGTATTTGAAGCAGTCTTTAAAGGACCTTTTCATACTTGATGCCAGTTCAAATATAGTAGGTATTTGTTTTCAGCAAAATAACCCAATATAATCCAATAGACCATAATAGTAGTGGGTTATCAGCAGAACTGGTATTGTCAGAAGTTGTTGACTTGAGCCTTTTACAGCTCAACATATTAATATGGCATTAGTTTTTATACCTCATGGTTATACTTTTCTGCCAAATGGTTAAAACCAAGTTAAAGAAAGAGCTATATGAGTAACAATACAAGTTTTGCTATCTGACAAGGTCAGTCAAACCCCTTCAGGATGTACCTTTGAAACCATGTACAGTAGCTTGTAGATCTTTTGTTAGTGTCAATCATCTGGATGAGTCACAGCCATTGCTTGACCAATTTGCTGTCCGTGAAAGCCTGAGAAAATGTTTTCTCTCTAGGTCACTCTCCTTAGGCACACTATATATTGTCAATCCCTTTCCTCTGTGGCCCCACAATCTCTCTGAACAAAAGATTTGGGACACCGCTGCACTGCACAATGAAATAAACCAGACCTACATGTGTAAATGTCATATAGTCTCCCTAGTGTAAAAACTCATAAGAAGAAATTTATTTTTTAATAATTATTTTATTTTATTTTATTTTATTTTCTTGTTTCAGAACTTTTGTTTGTTTATTTATTTATTTTTATGGCTGACTCAGCCTGCCCTGAGAGTAGGGCTGGCGCAGCATGCCGGTCCAGGGATTGAACCGTGGTCCCTTCAGCTGCCTAAGCTTTCCTAAGCAGGCACTTTAGACCACAGAGCCATCCTGCCAGGCCCAAGAAGAAATTTAAATGAAATATATAACAGTTTAATGGAAGACAAGAAAGTAATGATTAAAGAGCGAAGAGAAAGTAAGGAGAAAAGTTAGGAAACATGACAGGGGGGGAAACCATACATTTATAAACAAGATGGTTAAGACAAAGGTCCCAAGAATCTCCATCAGGTTTTTGAAACCAACAGTTAATTGGTAGAACTCTCACACTGACTGTCTATATAAGCTAATATCTGTGAAGTAAGCAACTACGTTGAGGATAGCAGTGTATAATACTAAAACCATGCTTAGAATACCTGTCATTCTGGTATTCCAAATGCGTACTGCTTCTAATGTCATATCAATTATTTCTATGCTATCTCTCAAGTAAATGTTTGTGTAAAAAATAATTTAAGAAAAAAAAAAGACAAGAAAAAAATGTCAAAGGATTGTCCTGCTACAATGCTCCATATGGTTTGATCTCCAAGTTTCTGTGTAAAAGTATGTAATTGTTTTTTACGGGTCCATTTCTAAGCTGCAACCTATTCCTAAACCAGGCCACTCAAAAACCAAAGCTTTCATCACTCATGGTGGAACTAATGGGATGTATGAAGCCA
Organism: Myocastor coypus; assembly: GCA_004027025.1. Classification (NCBI taxonomy): domain Eukaryota; kingdom Metazoa; phylum Chordata; class Mammalia; order Rodentia; family Myocastoridae; genus Myocastor; species Myocastor coypus. Next base: position 17,368 of record PVJA010006417.1, read on the forward strand.
TTTATCATGGGGTCCCCATGGTGGGAATTCCCATGTTTGCTGATCAGCCTGACAACATTGCTCGCATGAAGGCCAAAGGAGCAGCTGTGGAGGTGAACATGAACACGATGACAAGTGCCGACCTGCTGGGTGCCTTGACAGCAGTCATCAGTGACCCTTCGTGAGTACTGCTGGCTGTGGAGCCTCAGCTTCCGTCCGCTATGCTTTCCACCCACCAGGAAAATTAGGAGAGCGTCATACCTTTGTAATTGATGTACTTGCAAACAATGTAACAATAGTGCAATATGACTGCTATAGAGTCACATATTTACCCTCAAATACTGACGTACTTTGTGACAGTGGTAAAAATATAATCAAAACATACTAAAAATATACTGTTTTGTTATGTGTATTTTCTACAATTTTTAAACAATCTGTTTAATTTTGTAAATATTTTAATAGTATAAAACAATACATAAATGCAATATGAAAGTGATAATGTATCTAATGCTGATAATTCTAAATTAGTTATTAATACTCAGTGTTAAGTAGTAGTATTAAGTAGTTTTAAAATGATAGCTATTTCTAAATGACTGTTATATATTTCAGAATAATATTGAAATCATTCTTCTATAGGAAACTAGAGAAGTGGGAGTTTCAGTAACATGAATTTCTTAATATGATACATTGATTTTCAAAAAATAATCTTCCTGTTAAATTGATTGAAGTAGTTACCAGGTTTCTATTGTAGATATGCAACTAGGTAAATGTCATGATTGTTTTCAGTCTTATGAATAAAATATTCTTTAATTTTTGTTTTTGATCTTAAAACTATTTTTTATTTTAAAACTATTAATAAGGGAAAATAATAATAAATACTTCAAATTTATATGATGACACTAAAAATTTAAAGTAGCTTCCTATAGGTTGTAGACATAATATTACCTTTGAAATTAGTTGACCATACAAAGTTATAGTGCACAGTATATAAGATATATACTTCATTTTTGTTTGAATTTATATGTAGATTTATTTGTCAAATTTATAAGTACTTCAATTTTAACAGATCTAAAAAGAGTACATATACAGTGTGAAAATCTTGAACCCAATCCTAATTTAGGGATAAAAGACTTTCACTGCCAAATTACGATGATGTGCTGATATGATGGACCTTGATTATGTTTCAGTACAATCAAGAGATAGGAATCTACTTAGTTTTTTAAAGGGAAGGGTCTACAGGGTATTCAAGATCCCACTACTAGATTGGACTTGTAGTGATCCATCTGTTTATTCTCCCATAGCTTAGATTATAGGCCCAAGCCACTATGCCCAGTCTCAATTGTCCTTTCTTTGTACCCTAGGGGCAGGGCTGGCTAGGCAGGCCTGGGGATTGAATCCCTCGTCCCTGTGCCTGCTTGCAGGTGCATTAACTTGTTGAGCTATTGGGACAGCCATAGAAATCTACTTTTTACTATACCCAAGGAAGAATGAAATGAAATAATCCCCAATTGAGATGACAGTTCCATGCATAGTTCCAAATTCTCACCATATTTCTTTCTTTGACTTCTGTCAATATGCTGCCAACATCAGGACATCTCTTCTAGAGCCACTTATTTTCTCTTTACGCAGTGAATCCAGTAGGTATCATTTACTCAAGTCACAAACCTACTAATTCTAACAAAGTTTTCTGGAAAAAATATAAATTGCTCTTAATCACATGGACTTCTCCACACTGTTGTTTGAGAAAGAGAGATCTGAACTCTATCCTTAATGCAATATTGATTTCTAATTTTCAGGAACTTTAATTTTTTTTTTCTTTTTGAGACAGAGTCTCACTATGCAGTTCAGGCTGGCCTTGAGCTCACTTTTGTAGCCCAGGCTGGTCTCGAACTCGCACCAATCCTTCTGCCTCAGCCTCCCGAGGAACTTTAATTTTATAAAGATAATTTTATTTTTATTTACCTTACCAACTTAAATTGAACGTATTAGAATATTTTATTTTATATATTATCCTAGCATTTTCATGCAATGGTGACCTGGCTGTTGGAGATTTTTTTTATTATAAATATAAAAACGCATGCCAAGCAGAAATCATCACAGCACAACACTATCAGAATAAGAAAATGACTCATATGTGTTTACTGTCAGACGTTAATTTCTGTAAAGAAAATTTTTCAGATGTTAGTGACCATATTATGGATGTTTGGAATTAAGTTATTCCATAATTCTCAGCAATTAACCACTGTGGTCTTAATTAGCTTTGGATAATAGAATTGAAATTATATCAGTCTATTTCACAGGATAATAGAACTGTATATGCACAACAGAATATTTTTATTTTAACTTGTGTGCATTCGATCACATTGTATTAAGAAATATTTCTTCCACATATTCTTCTCTTCATCCCTGAAAGTTCTAAGCTGTGAACAAAGCTACTGTAAGAATTAAACACTGGAAGAATTTATGTTTGACTTTTGGCTCCTGCAATATACATAACTTACATTCAATTTAAACAATTCTATTTCTACATTTTTTTCTTTTGTCTAGCTATAAAGAGAATGCCATGAAGTTAGCAAGAATTCAGCATGAGCAACCAGTGAAGCCCCTGGACCGAGCAGTCTTCTGGATCGAGTTTGTCATGCGCCACAAAGGGGCCAAGCACCTGCGGGTTGCAGCCCACAACCTCTCCTGGTTCCAGTACTACTCTTTGGATGTGATTGGGTTCCTGCTAGCCTGTGCAGCAATTGCTCTATTGTTGGCCACAAAGTGTTGCTTATTTTTCTATCAAAAGTTTATTGAACCAGAAAAGAGGATAAAGAGGGAATAGATCTAAGTTTGGCAAAGTGCTGACTTGGCAATAATATTAATTCCAGCCCTAAGGAGCTCACTGAGAACCCATCTTCATCTTATGTTCAAATACGCTCTTTTGTTTCTGTCAACATTGAATATGTGATTGGCAAATGTTAACGATTTTCTGAAGTTACATTCGTATAGTGTGGTTTTTCTGTTTATTAGAGAGAAGCTCTAGGTTTGACCAGCATGAGTCTTCATTCGCCTCTTCCTTTGATGCTTTACCAGGGAACTATTAATTCTAAATATCTCTTATTCATAGCATCACTTAAAATTTACCTTTGCATGAATGCTAATTGTGCTTGGAATCCTTGGGAAGCTCCTTAGTGTCCATGGAATTTGATGAGTGAATAGAACTCACAAAAGTCAAACTCTCATTTTCATGGACCATACAATTACAGACCCTCCATCACAGGAGATCAGTGTATTAGAGGAAGAATGATAATGTCTTTATGTGACAAAGACCAGCTCTTCAGTTGCCAAATGGAATCAAATATTAATTTATACAGTAATAATACATAACAGTATTGGTTTGGTTGCTCTTCTCTTGTTGCTAGGACAAATATCTGATACTCAAATTGGGGAAGGAAAGGTTTATTTAGCTTGTAGTTATTGGAGATTTCAGTCCATACCGAGATGGCTTCAAGGCAGAGCAGCACTTAGCTTAGAGCAATCTTTCATGGTGGTGGCAAAGAACCACCTTGGTGGCAAAGCCAAAGGCGGAGCAGCAGCTCAGGCAGCTAGCTAGCCTCTCTCCCCTCCTGACATTGTAATGTAAATTACCTGCCTAGGTCAGGTGCGGCACCCACACCACAATAATCAACCACAAACTCCAGAAGCTGCCGCATGACTACCTGAGGCTTTGGGGGGACAACGTATACACAAACTCTAATAAGTATGAAAGCTTTAAATACTTTTTTTTTGTGCATATGTAGATAGTCACAGTCTATTTTCTGATTCTATTTTCTAAGAAATAGTGTAAGGTATCCTTGAAGTGTGTAATTGATTTGGTCCATTAAATGTCAAAATGTAAATCAATAGAATGATCCTTTTATTTTCTAATATAAAATGGTATATTTTTACAAAATATTTGGAAAGAGAATAAAATAAATATCAAGGAAAGTATAATTCTGTGAAATTCTTAACTTTGATAAGTATTGATCAATTTAGATATAATGTATTATATTTTAAAGTCATTAAAGTATACTGAATAATCATTATTGATAATACTTTTCAATATTCTGCCCACAATGAAAATTTAGAACTTGAGATTGATAGATCAGGATTCAAAGTTTTCCAGGCACTTGTGCCAAACACTCTCCCTCTTGTTACCCAAGCATACCACCCCCAGACCGTCTCCCCCTTGGCCCCATACAAAGCCAATCCCCAAAACACGTACATCCCACACCAGTCCAGGTGAGCTGAGTCCCACTGCAATTTCCAGTTCCACACTGAGGAAAAGCTGTATCCACAGTCCTTGACAGAGGGTCACTCCCTTGTGTCCTGCTAAGGACATGTGGCTCCTAATCCCAGTTCCAAAACCATAGACCATGTCCAGATTTTTCTGTCAAGAGGACAGAACAGACTGTGTTCATGTTCCTTGGTAGACCTTCTGAGGCAACACAGTCACTCATGTCCCTGAGGACCTCCCCTAAGTCTTAAATCCTCAATCCCATGTCAAAAAAGACCTTTTAACCCCTTAAAACTCCTATCGCAGCAACAAATGGTTGACGATCCCTTAAAAACCTACACTTGCTCTAAAGACATGACCCTCTTGCATACCCACAACCCAGCACCCCCCTCTGTTAGATCAGATTTCCTTATACTTCACCCTTCAGCTGCCACTGAAGCCTTTGCCCGCTCTGCAGCCACTGCAGACTGCTGTCGGTACAGGCCCCCACTCCAGTGCTTCTGCCACTGGCCTCTTCTGGCTACTACCAGAGCCTAAAGCTGTAGCCACTGCTTCACCTTCCAGACTCTCAACTTTCAGGAGCTAAAGTGATGCCACACTCTCTCTGCTCCCCCCTTGACTTTCCTCACCACCCACTTCCGGTTACAAAAAAACAACTAATAACACATCCCTCTCCCCAGCAGATTATGCCCCTTCTCATTTGGCTGTCAAGCTGATGGCAGGATAACCGCCTGTCTATCCTTCCTTTTCCAGTTGAACCTACTGCTTGCCCTCATTCCCCCTGCCCCTCAGCCACCTCAGCAGTCTTCTGTGACAGCCACAACAACAACCCTAAACCAGTTTCCTAATCCTCCCTTTACAGTCTTCTTGCCAGCTTGCAAGCCCAAGTTTTGGGAGTTGTCAGTGATCCTCTGTTGTACTGTGCTTAATCCTCACACTCTGCCCACTTTGATTGCTCTTACTCAAACTTGGTAACTATAAATAAGAGGTTCTTACATTTTTCAAATTATTCTTATAAGAGATATCTGCTAATTGATCCACAAAAGTTCTGACTAGTCTCTCATAATTGTAAACTTAAAGAGGTTGTCATGACTTAACCTGGCCAGAAATATATTTGACTGCACTCCATTTTTGTAAAGGTGTTCATGCATGTTTTGTATGTTTATATGTCATTCTGTCATGAGCTGTTCCTCTCTTTGCTTGAGCTCTAAAAATATAGACTTAAAAGTATATACTTTCTCCTGAGTTACCAGATGGTCTAAATAATGTCAAAATTAATTTACAATTAAAAATTAACAAAATGTGGAAATATTTTTGGACAGGACTCTTGATTGGTGGATAGAGGGTGGCCAGCCTTTGGCCATCAGTGGAGAGTCCTCAATAATCTCCTCAGAAAACACCCCTAAAACTTGATAAAAGCAAAAAAATTAAAATAAGGTCTTTCTCATAAAGTTGCTACATTAAATATATTCATGCCTTTCTCTTAGGCTCCAGATATTTACAGAGGCTCGTGTCAAGCCAACATGAGGTCATCACTTCAAGGATAATTTCCTCCTCATGTACTACATATGATTATTGATGTGAAATGTTCTTTGTGCAAATGTAACTACTATTAACATACAGGAATTTAACTGCTAAAATGTCCGTGGTTGATAAGAAATAACACTTCTCAGGTCACATTTCATATTTAAAGGTGTTTGATAATCAAGTATATTGCTCTCCTGAAAAAACAAGTTATTAATTCCTGTTTTATATCTAGATCTGCTCAATGAGATTCATGCCAAGTGACAAAGACAAATCTAGGCCCTGAAACCTCAAAGAGAAAACTTACTTAACTTGACTTTCTGTGTTTTCAATAATAGAGGCTGCAACTAACTATATGCAAGTGCCAACTTTTAGTTGTGACTCTTGGGACTCCCATCAAAGTGAGACCTTAAGGAGGTAATGCTGAACAAGCTAATCCTAAATAATGCTGCCACCTGAGCTCTTCCGTACAAGTATCGTGAGGAAAGGACACTGGACACAAACCTGCCATAATTTGCAGACTTGCTTCTATCTACCAACTTCAGGGTCACTGAAAATGCAACTGCTCTGTCTGCCAGAGAGCAGGACAGTCATCCAATTCCATATTCTCCCAGGAAAACTCATCATAGCCAGATCCATCGGTACTTCTTGACCTACTTGGTCTTGCTGCTGAAGAGAAACAACAGAGCTTAGGGTCCATGGCCCACATCAAGGTATTTTTGTCAGAGTTTCAAGTCTCACTGGACATCTCAGGTAAAACAAAAAACAAAAAACAAAAAACAAAAACAAACAACAACAACAACAACAACAAAACTTGTCTTGCTGGTATGGACATCACATGTAGTGTTTTTCCTGAGTTCTAAAGTTGCTGTATTGGGCCCGGCAGGATGGCTCAGTGGTCTAAAGTGCCTGCTTAGGAAAGCTTAGGCGGCTGCAGGGACTGCAGTTCGATCCCCGGCACCACATGCTGCACCAGCCCTGCCCCCAGGGCAGGCTGAGCCGGCCATAAAAACAAACAAACAAACAAACAAACAAACAAACAAACAAAACTTCTGAAACAAGAAAAAAAATTCTAAAAAAATAAATGAATAAAGTTGCTGTATTAAATCCACAGTCTCTGTGAATGGCGTTGATGGCCTATCTACATGATGCCTTCAGGTAGGTCCATTCCCTGTTTTCTCCAGATGCTGTTCTTCACTCAATTTCCTTATAAATCCATACCTCTCATGGGGAGAGATCTCATTCAAAAGTTCCATATCTCTCTCCCTTCTCTCCCTACAGTGCTCTCCTATAAACATAACCTGAATGGATAGCCAGCTTCTCCCTTCCCCTTCCCTTGTTGACCATATACTCTAGATACTTCCAGTCCCACTCATGACACACATGGTATTCTTACACTGATGTGCCTGAGAGATCCCATGGCCTTTCCCCACATTCCCCAATATCCAATAGTACCAAACATCAGAGGGGACTCAAGCTCATCATTGATCACATCCTTACACCTCTCCTTCAATATGATCATGATAAAAATGACACATTCAGGCACAGACTCCATTCTTGCTTCTACTCAGACCACCAATTCCACCAAGTGTTGCCTGTATATGTCCATTCTAAGGCCAACACACACCTGCCCTCTTTCCCAAAAGCCTTCAGCCATTGATTTCTCCCTTTTACGACTTCCTCCTTCCCACAATCTCACATGTTCAAAATGCCTCCAGACAAGCAACACAAAATAGACACACAGTTGTTTCTGTGTGACACCTTGATACATAACACCTCATCTTCCTTCGGCTTCATAGGGTGAGGAAACAATCACTGCCATGTTTCCCATATGAACATGAATGTGACTATCTTTTCCAGTATGGTGGAAAGAATTAGGTTTGTGACTTAAGTTTCTACTGTGTAACTTTGTAAATACTTATTTATGAGTACTTATTCTACTGAACTATCTCCCTGGCCCCACAACATTTTTTTAATTTAATTTTTTTATTTTTCATTACTTTAAATAAGAAATAAAAATATGATAGTTTCAAAACACGTAAGTAGTACATTCACAATAATTGACACATTGCATATCATTGTCCTCATAATAGTTATATAGAGCACCGGGTGTGGACATGACAAATTTTCAAATTGATATTGGTAAGGAAAGAAAAAAAGAAAAAATATCTTCTCTTTGAATTGAGAGGAAGTAGTTATATACATAGTCCAACGTTCCATAATTGCATTGGGTTACTGGTGAAACTGGCAATGTTGGAGGCTGTTGATTTAAGCCTCTTACAGCTCATCATACTAATCTAACTCTGCGTTTTATGCCTCATAATTAAGCTTTTCTGCTGGGTGATCAAGGGCAATTTAAAGCAAGACCTGTGTAACAAAGCATTCATCTTTTGTATCTTCCAAGGTCAAATTCCCTCAGGGTTAACTTTGGAATCATGTATAGTGCTTTGTAGAACTGTTGTCAGTGTGAGCCTTTGGGAGGAGTCATGACCAGTGCTTGACCAGTTTGCATTCTGTGAAAGCCTAAGAGAATGTTTTTTCTCTATGTGACTCTCCTTAGACACACTATACTTCATTTATCCCTTTCCTCTCTGGTTTCATAATCTCCTTGGCCAGAAAATTTGGGACACCACTGAGTTATAGGATGTTACAGCACAGGTTTTCTTATGTCCTGAGTCCTTACTGACCTGGAAGGGCTAGGGCCAAAATGTTGGCTATGCTCGTAGTCCTTCTCTTTCTCCAATTTTTGATCTGTTAACTTACATTCTCAACCCTCCAGAAAAGAAACTTTGTGATACTATTACTCTATAACATAGGCAACTGATCTTAACATCACTGGCTTTCTGAATATCAAACATCTTTGACTTAGCTTAAAACTGATATTTTCTGACCATCATTGATATTCTAATAACTCTCATAGAATTGATATAAGCAGTCACACATTTTTATGCAGACATTTAGAAATCCAAGGACGTACAAAATTGTAGCCTGTCAAGCTTATGGCATTTTGCCCAGTTTCTCACTCTTGATTAATACCCTTTATTTAGTTACTTATTTTTGTTAGCTAACCACTTACTTGAGAGAGAGTATAACATACACATCTAAAAGAACAGAATAACAGGCATTCCAAGCATCATTTTAGTGTTGCACGTTGCTATCATCAATGTGAAAAACCTTTTGAAGGATCTTAGGACCAATATCTGATTCAACCTGTGTACATAAGTGCATGGTTTTGCTCCTACTATGTTTCCTCTCTTTTCTGCTTCCAGATACTTTGTTGTTTAGTCCATAACACATTCAGCTGTGTTATGCTTTTCAACTTTTATTTCTACTTTAGAGTTGTTACACTAGGGAGACCATAGGTTATTTACACATGTAGGTCTGATTTATTTCGCTCATGAGTATATGTTCAATATATATCCATTTATATATGAAGTCTTCCAGTTTATCGTTCTTTATAGCTGAGTAATATTCCATTGTATAAAAATACCACATCTTTTTCAACTGTTCTTCAAATGATGGGTATTTTGGTTGTTTCTATGATTTGGCTATCACAAATTGGGCTGCTATAAACACAGTTGCACAGATATCGCTATGGTATGATGTTTTCAGTTCTGGGAAAATTCTCAGTAGGGGGATAGCTGGATTGAATGGGATTTCCAGTGTAGCTTTTAAGGAGCCTCCACACCACTTTCCATAAAGGTTGTAACAATCTGCATTCCCATCAACAGTAGGGAAGGGTTCCTTTTTCCCCACAGCCTCTCCAACATTTGTTGCTAGTTGATTTCTTTATGATAGCCATTCCTTGTGGAGTGAGATGGTATCGAAGTGTTGTTTTAATTTGCATTTCATGGATGGCTAGCGATGTGGAGCTTGCCTGGCAAGTGCAGGGTCCTGAGTTTAATCCCCGGTACTACAAAGCTGTAAAAAGTTTAAATCAACAGCTTCCGACATTGCCAGGTCGGCCAATAACCCACTGAGATTATGGAATATTGGACTAAGTATACAACTACTTCTTCTTAGGTCAGTGAAAAGAAATTTTTGTACCAATAATGATTAGAAAAATTATCATGTCTGCATCCTGTACTCTAAATAACTTCTATGAGGACAACAATTGTATCAATTATCGAGAATGTACTACTGACGTGTTTTGAAACTGTGGCATTATTTCTTATTAAAAATAATAAAAATGCATATAATAAATATATATATATATATATATATATATATAAATAAATAAATAAATAAATAAATAAATAAATAAATAACAATAAATGTTTTGAACCAGCAAGGGAAAGGAAGAGTTGGCATGCTTTAAAAATATATACACTTTTTTTGAGTACAGTCTCCTTGCTGGGCAACAAGTCTTAAAACTTACTGCTCCTATCTATCTGAATCTTTGTATTTCTTGATGAACTCCTCTCCCTCATATCCTCGTACTTGGTAACCACTGTTTTACTCTCTACTTCTGAGTTTGATTTTGTAAGATTGCACATATAAGTGAAATCAGGACTATTATTACAATCTTTTTATTTTATTGCTTTTCTAAATATCTTTTCTGATCATGACATAAAACATACTACCTACAGAATATTTTGAAACCATAGTAAATTATCAAGAGCAGGGTAAATCACCCAAAACAATCACTTTGAATACTTTGGCGTTTTTGTTTTTAAGTTTTTTCTATGCATATTTGTATATAATTGAACCACATCTGCTATCTTACTTTTTATAACTAATAATATATGAGTTTTTCTATATCATAAAACTATTTTGTCATAATATTCTCTCATATGGATATAATAAACCGTATTTGGCTATTTGTTTATTAAAAATACTTATACATCAGCAAGAACATGTTTTAATTTTTTTCAATTTGAAGGATCTTTTAAAAAGGAATTATATATATATATATATATATATATATATATATATACCTCTAAGTATGTATACATTAAATTATTAAATTATATCTTACTGAGGCATAAAAATCCTATATATAGGGCTGATCAGAAAGCTCAGTAGAGTAAAGTGCCCACTTAGGCAGAGTGTAGTGGCAAGTGTTTGATCCCTGGCATATAGTGCCAGCCCCACCCCCAGGATGTGCTTAGATGATTGAGACTAGATGTGGTGGCATACTCCTGTAATCCCAGCACTTTATAAGCTGAAAACAGGGGAATCACTACAAGCCTCATCTACATAGTGAGACTCTGTAGACCCTGTACTAAATACATTGAAAACTATCTTATATGTAAAGATAAAGAAAATTGTCAAGATCGTCTTTTGCTTTAATTTGATAAAACTATGAAATTTGTTATATCTTAATTGTATAATGTAAGAAACATCCACAATCTCTCAGTACAAACTGTGAAGATGTATAATACACATATGGATATTAATTACACAAATGACCTATCCAATGACGAATAAAAGCAATTCATTTTGATATCATCAGTTATATATAAAATTATGTTTCAGAATTTTGGGTAATTTCTATCAGCACTGTTTTTCCTGAACAGTGAAGATACAATATAGTTGAATCGTAAATGAAAGATCAACATTTTAAGAGAAGTCCATGTGTTCATATTTTCAATATTGATACTGGAAGCATTCATATATGTTAGAAGTAAACAGTGTGACAAAAGAAATTCTACATGGTCACATAATGAATGAGTTGATATATAACTTCTCAATTTTCAAAATATGAGGAAAATATTTTAAATGAAATCCTTAAGTGCAAAATCACACAGTACCTCAGACACTGAAAACAGAAATAAAATAGTTATGCCATCGACTTTTAAAGTAAGTGAAGATTAAATAATTATATCAATAAATAACTCTACATTAAGAAGTCATTTAAGTTGATTTCTATTCAGAGTGCAATGTTTATTTTTTTTGCACAAGTAATAGAGATGCCCTATGTAGAAATTTTTGGCCACTGTTCTCTAAGTATCTATATATACTTGGGCAGATACAATGTAGAGTAGATGTTCTCAATGTCCCACAATAAACAAGACACTAATAATAACAGGACAAAATGTGGCCATGGAAGGAAGTTGTCTCAGCTCTCAGACTCTGTGAGTAAATTTTGACATTCAGCAACTTAGTACAAAACATACTATTATAGAAACCATGTTCAAGGTGACAAAAATAAATTGCATTGCAGATACAACAAACTTTTGAACTGGCATCAAGTGTGAAAAGATCCACTAAAGACTTCTCCACATATAGCTTTTTTAACAGCAATGGAACACCCAACTCTGACAAAACAAAACAAAAAAAGGGAGACATAAATAAAGGGCCATTTTATAGTGAAAAAATATATGCGTATATACAAAGCAAGATAGATACAGAGCTACCTTCTCTTAGTTCAGTGAGAAGATTTGTACTAATATTCTTTAGACAGGATATCATGTCTTCATCTTGTCCTCTGAACAGCCACTATGAAAACAACAATATATAATGAGTTAATTAACTGTCCTACTAACCTATTTTGAAACTGTTTCATTACTATTTTATCTCTCATTAAAATGAATGAAAAATTAAAAAAATAATAAAATCTGATATAAGTAACATTTTTCAAATTTTTCATCAGTTATTCTTCCAAAGGATGCTATAAAGTTATGTGTAAGAGGCAAAGTTTTTCTCTTGAACATATATCTAAAATACAGGAAAAAAGTTGTCATAAAAATTATGAATTCAGAGTTGGCCCATGTGTATTTCACTCATTACTATTATTGATTGATTTATGTGCAAGTGTACATTCTGGATGACAAAAGGGCAGGCTAGAATTTTAATTGTTAGTACTTAGTGTTGTTAGAGAAAGAGGAGCAAGATTTATGCTGTATTATCATTTGATACATGTATACATGATAAATCTATCCTTACAGTGGTCAGTTATTTGGTGCCTTCCTTATGGTGAATATATATTTTTCTGATGCAAAATATATGGACTTTAAATAGAACATCAGAGCTTTTCAACCTGATAAGTCATTTTAAGTTTATCTTATTTTATTATTTCTTTTTTTATTCATTCATTCATTTATTAATTGTGGTAGTAGGGATTGAACTCAGGACCCTGCACTTGCCAGCCAAGTGCTTATTCTACTGAGCTATCTCCCTAGCCTTTTCAGTTATTTTTATGCATGTTTTTGCAAAGAGAACAAACATGCTGTTGTGAAGTTTTTATTTTTTAAAAGATTAAAATGTACTTTAATAAGCAGATGCTGTATTATTGTTCCATTTCTCAGAAAAACCCCAATTTTAAGGTATCAGGGATAAATCAAACATGGTGCACCAATAGAAGATGTACAGCATAACTACCTAAGATAGGCAAGGCTAAGAGCTACTGTCAGGCCTTGAGCAAGCAGCAATGCTATTCCCAAGATTTTACTAGGCCTATCAAAAAGAGCTGTGAACAGCAACATCATAAACACAAGAATTTCATTTCTGGGATGTCCTTACCCAAGGAAAAGATAGAGGCAAGTTAACACAAAAAATTTTAAAGGTATATTAAAAAGAAAATCTCTAAGAGAAATGTCTTTAGTACATGAAAGGGTAATACATGGGATATAACTAAATTGTGCATGTGCTGCCTGTGGAGTCTGAATTTGCCTGAATTCTCACCTGGGAGCAAATGAAGCAGTGGGGCTAAGGTCATCAGAAGATGGTGTTTTTGTAGTGTATGTGGCAGTGTCTCTGGGCTTGAGGGGTGTAGAAAGCAAATAAAGCATGATAAAACAAAACAAAACAAAACAAAACAAACAAACAAACAAAAAAAAAACTAACGCTTAAGATCAATGAGACTCTAAGGAATCATTCTGTTACGATTTCTCCCATCCTTGAACAACTCGTTATAGTTGAAATTTCAGGAATGTGTCACACAGAACCAATTAAATAAACCACACAGAATGTGTTAAATATAACCCATCCTTTGCCCTTTGCCCCTGTTGTACTCTAAGAATGAGACAACTGAGGCAGATGTCCAAAAAATAAAACGAGCCCTTTATTTTAGCTGGTACCCAGTGGTGGTCTCTAAGCAAGAGTGCAAAGAGGCATGCTGAGGTTAGGGAAGCAGGGGCTTTTAAGCTGGAAAATGGCAAAAAAGGGTGGGGTAGTGGGAGCACACTCTGGAACAGCTGAAACAACTAGACACAGGCAAAGGAGGGGTAGGCAGAAAAATACCAGTACATTTAGCAGCTAGTTTAAATGTTAGCAAAACAGTCATAAAATGTTCTATTAAAGAAATAACAATTTTTTGGAATTTGTTGTTACACATCCAAGTAATCAGGCCCAGAGAAATGTGTTTCGGCCCCATATGTGCTGCTTCTGGAGATGGCTTCTTCTGGTGTCACCCAGAAGCCGGTTCTCTCCACTGTGTCTCAGGTTTAGCCTTCCGAAGGACGCCTGCCCAGAACACTAAACCGGGACACGGCTTTTATATGTGTCCTCTTGGACAGGCATAATCCTTTTTGTCTCATCTGACCCAGAGACGGGGTATGTGTCCTTTTTAAAATGACTTCCTTGTCTTCGGTGTTAACAAACGCTCATTTTTTAAGGGCTTTACTTAGTTGTAACAGTCCATATCATTTTTAAATTTAACATGCCTCTAAAAAGGATAGTATAAAGAGGTGGGAAAATCAGGAGTAAAGTCAGAGCAAGGAGACTGAAACAGAGCAGACATTCCCTCTAGCATGTAGAGGGGGATCAGAACCAGTCTATTCCAGTGAAACCTGTCCTCCAAGTCTTTAAGAACGGTTGCCGACCTAATGTCATTTAGTTGGCAAAAGGAGTCCCGTTTTTTATAAACAGGCACATTTTTTTTTTTTTTAAACTGAGCTAGATTTAAAGGTTTTTGTATTTTTTAGAAGTTTACTGGGAGGCTTGCTAGCGTTATTTTCTAGTGCTAACGTCTGGAGAGCTAGATAGGGCTACAAGGCTTGGGGGAGTGGGAGAGGCAAAAGGGAGTGGACATCTGGACAGCCCGGTAGCCAGGGAGAGGCACAGGGAGCATACATCTGGAGGGTCTGATATGGGCTACAGTCGGGCAGCTTATGAGAAATAGTACATAGTGGTTTTTCTCAGAATTTCACAGAGCAGAGTTTCACAGAGTAGAGCAGTTTTGAGTTAGCAAGTGGCGGTGCATATAGAACAAGATGGTGGCATGAGTTAAATCTTTTACTCATTGGTTTGTTTCTGACATGGGAAGTTGTTCCCATCCTTGGGCTTATGTGAACTTTTAGCAGGTGCAGCATCAGCATTGGGTGCAAGCAAGGGAAGAAGCAAAACTATAATTAGCATTTTTTAATTTTAACTTTTAAAGGATCATCTTTGTCTTTAGTAACAGTACACTTATCTGAATCGTATGAATTGCTCCCCTTTAGTGATGAAGATGGGGACACAGTCTTGAAGTGGCTATGATGGAGCTAGGCAGTCTTTCTGGTGACCTCGATGGCTGTGGGTGTGCTGGGGACGACGGTGTAGCGTCCCTCCCATCAAGGTTTAAGTCCTTTTGGCTCTAGACGTTTGAGCAGGACCAGGTCTTTAGGTTTAGCTGTCGGCCGCTGAAGTGCTGAAGCAGGTGGGCCCGGTGCGGGATGTTGTTGGCGAAACACCCGGTGGATGGATGTTAATACTGGCTGGAGCGCCTGGAGGGACTTAATTAAATCTTGATTAGCAAGCTCAGCAATCTTTTCTTCTGCTAATTGGGGCAGAAAGGGGGTGGTCTCCCGAACATAGCCTGAAAGGTTGAAATACCTGAGACATAGGGGGTACAACGAGCCCTTAATAGAGCAAATGGAAGGAGACTCACCCAGTTTCCGCCAGTTTCAAGAGACATCTTAGTCAAAGTTGACTTAAGTGTCTGATTCATATGTTCTACCTGTCCTGAGCTTTGTGGTCTATAGGCACAATGCAATTTCCAATCAATCTGTAGTGCCTGAGACAATTTTTGGGTTACTTGGTCTATGAAAGCCGGGCCTTTGTCAGACCCCATGGATAGAGGGAGGCCAAATCTGGGAATGATCTCTTGAAGGAGTTTTTTAGCTCTCACTATGAGAGCTGATTCTGATCTAGTAGGGAAGGCTTTTACCCATCCAGTGAAGGTATCGACCATCACTAGAAAGTATTTGTAACCTCCTTGTCCAGGCTTGGAGAGCTCAGTGAAGTCTATTTCCTAATGTTCTCCAGGTGAGGTTCCCCGATAATGAGTAGTACTTACAGGCTTAGAGTTCTTTGGACTTACCCACATGCATTGTTCACATCTGATGCTAGACATATGGGCCAACTTGGTTAGTTTAGGGATGAAAAATTGGTCCCTGAACAGTTCTGCTAGCCTGGAGCCTCCTAAATGGGTGGCTTGGTGTGCCTGTTGAATCAGTTATCTTCCCAAAGCTTCTGGAAATAATATTCTTTTACCAGGCAACTGATATCATTTGTCAGAGCCTTAGTTTGGCATTTATTTGAGAAGCCAGATGTAGATCTCTCGAGCTACAGATTGGGTCTGAGATGGTACCTGGCATCAATAAGAGGGTCTGAGAGTCAGAAATCCCCACTGATTTGAGAGCAATCTCTCTTGCTGCCTGGTCAGCCAGCTGGTTACCAAGGGAAATAGGATCCTGTCCCTTGGTGTGAGCCTTGCAATGCATTATGGACACCTTTGAGGATAACCAAACAGTCGCTAATAAATCAAAGATCTGTGGGATGTTTTTAATCCTTTGTCCAGTAGATGTCAGTAGCCCTCTTTCTTGATAAGTCCATGAACATGAACAGTAGCAAAAGCATACCTGCTATCTGTGTAGATGTTTATCTTTTTGTCTTGGCCCAACCAAAGCGCCTGGTTTAGAGCAATGAGCTCAGCCTTTGGGCTGAAGTTCCAGAATCTAAATTTTGAGACCACAGCACTGCACATTATGGAAATATTTTGTAACACAGGTGTCATTTCTGTCTTTAGAATTAAGAAGATATCATCTAAGCCACATAAATAGCCTCCTTTTGAAAGCATCCACTGACTTTAAAGATAAATTAAAACACTGAAATAAGGAAATTACAGGACTAGACTGTAGCAGATATTTCCAAAGGACTCATGCAGTGATTTGATACCTTTTACCTAAAACCTTGAAGTAATATAGTGCAAAAGCACATAGAAATACTAAACCATAAACCCAACTGAAAATTAGTATTTGGGCTGGGGAGATAGCTCAGTAGAATAAACTCAGGGTCCTGAGTTCAATCCCCAGTTCTGAAAAAAAGAAAAAAAAAAAAAAAAAAAAAAAAAAAAAAAAAAAAAAAGAAAAGAAAAAGAAAAGTTAATTTTTAAGAGTCTAAAATACAAATCGCGTAATAGAGTACTTGTATTATTACACCCTGAACTTGGGCCCAAAGTGCCAACAAGTGAGTGAAAGCAGTTCAACATAAAAGTACATGAAACATGTTAAGAATCATTTCACGGTAATAAAATATGTCAGTAGACAACTTCATGAAAGAGGTCAAAAGGCAATGATAACTTAGAAAAGTGGAAATTAAGTAAACAATTGTCTTCAGCCAAGGATACAGTCCAGGGGTACAGCATCTGCCTTGCAATCCCCATGGTCCTGAGTTCAGTTCTAATACAAACAAATAAAAATTATTTCTCCAGAGATAATTTCCAATATATAAGGTTATGAAAATACAATTTTTGCCGCTTCCCAGTCCACCCAAGCCTGTGCGACTGCGGGGTAAGGTCTCTCCACCCCTCTGCTTCTTTTCTGCGTTACTGCGACTAACTTCCCGTTCCCCTCCCCAGTCCGGTTCCCAGCCCACCCAAGCCCGCGCACCGGCTGGATCAGGATCCTTGGTCTACCTTCGCCTTCCCGCCTTCCCCTTCCCCCCCTTTTTCTTGAACCCCTCCTGCCCACGCTCCACTACTGAACCCATCATACATCTCCTCTGGCAACCGATCTGGTCTATGAGCCTACCAGGACTCCACAATTCCAAAGCTCCACTTCCACCTACAGACCACATCCACGGGGCTTCACAGCAGCCAGGAGCCCGAGCTCCAACATGAAGCCGGGAACTACTATAGGGGAACCAACTTGGAGGCTCCAGACCAAAGGCCCACAGACGCTTACAGCATAACACCACCAAAGTGCAGTGTTCGTTTCCATACCAAATGATAACAACAAGGAGTAGGATGCAATCTCAGGGCCCGAGCCTACCCAAACCAAATACAGAAGACACTACCATGGAAGAAAATGGGAATCATGCAGATGAAACCTCTGAATTGGTAGCATCTGAGGCAGACACACAAGTGCAGAAACTTATAGAGCAACTGAGATCAGAGATAACATCTGAAGTAAAAAAAGAAATACATGAAGTGGAAAGACGACTCTAATATCTAAAGTTAACAAAGACATGTCTAAATCAATAGCATCCCAAATAGGGGAACAACTACAGAAAAGCAGAGAGGAGAACAGAACAGAAATAATCTCTGAATTAGAGAAAGGATAACCATAATGACAGACTTCAATACTATTAAAGAAGACATCAATAAAAAATTAGAAGAGAATAGAAAAAAGATGGACTCCCTCACAGAGCAATATAGGAAAGAAATAGATCGCATGAAACAGTTTCAAAGAGATATACAAGAAAATAAAATCTCGATCACAAGTTGGCAGAGCCGAATGAACAAAAATGATGATAGAGTCTCAGACCTTGAAGACACAGTTGCAGCCAGTGAAAGAGTAAGAAAGGATGTTTTAAAAACAACCAGAGTGCAGGAAAAATAATTCAACATCTTCAAGATCATGCAAAAATGAACAACGTGAGATTAATAGGAATCAATGAGAAAGAAGGAGTCAATACAAATGATATAAAAAGAATATGGGCAGAAGTAATAGCAGAAAACTTCCCAAATATGAGAAAAAAATCAGACATTCAGGTAACTGAAGCCTACAGAACTTGAAATAACATCCACCCAACTAAAAACACGCCAAGACATATAATAGTCAAGATACCAGAAATCCAGCTGGAGAATAATATACTAAGAGCTGCTTGAGAAAAGAAACATCACATTTAAAGGAAAACTCATCAGAATAACAGTGGATTTCTCTTCACAAACCATGAAGTCAAGAAGAGCATAGAGCAGAGTGCTTCAAGTCCTCCATGAAAACAAATTTCAGCCCAGACTACTATACCTGGCAAAACTCTCCTTCAAGTATGAGGGAGAAGTGAAATATTTCCATGAAAAGAAACAACTAAAGAATTTCATGACATCAAAGCCAGTGCTACACAATATTCTAACAAATATTGTATTTTATTTATTTATTTATTTATTTATTTATTTATTTATTTATTTTTGTCTTTTTGAGACAGGGCCTCGCTATGCAGTTCAGGCTGGACTTGAGCTCACTTTTGTAGCCCAGGCTGGCCTCGAACTCGCACCGATCCTCCTGCCTCAGCCTCCCAAGTGCTGGAATTACAGGCGTGTGCCACCACACCCGGCTCTAACAAATATTTTAGAAAGTGACCAAAACGACCCGAATTCAACAAATGAGAACAGAAAGGTCCCACCGAATAGAGTAACCAACTAAACATAGGAGGAAAAAGTGGTAAACAGTAGCAAATAAGACTCATGTCAACTATAAGTCAATACATTTCAATTATAACCATCAATGTAAATGGACTCAATTCTCCAATTAAAAGAAGTAGATTTGCAGAGTGGATAAGAAAACAGAGCCCAGCAATATGCTGCATACAAGAAACACATTTAACCCGTAAAGAAACTCATAGGCTTAAAGTTAAAGGTTGGAAAACAATACTACATGTTCCAGCACCTCAAAAAAAAGCAGGGGTAGCAATACTCTTTTCAGACAGTCTAAACTTCAAACCAACACTGATCCAACGAAATAGAGAAGGCCACTACATACTGGTTAGGGGAAAAATTCATGATGAAGAGGTAACACTCATAAATATGTATGCACCCAACATGGGAGCAACAAGCTATATAAAACAAACCTTAATGGACCTGAAAAATCTCATATCCAATACTACAATCTTAACAGGAGACCTCAACACTCCCTTATCCGAAAAAGATAGGTCAAGCAAACAAAAAATCAACAAAGAAGTGGCAGAACTGAATCAGAACTTGGAACAACTGGACTTAGTGGACATACACAGAGTGTTCCATCCAACCACTTCAAAATACACATTCTTCTCAGCTGCACATGGGACATTTTCTAAAATAGATCACATATTAGTCCATAGATCATACTTCAGTAGATGCAAGAAAACAGAAATTACCCCATGCATATTATCTAACCACAGTGCAATCAAATTGGAAATAAATGATGAAAGAAACCATAGGAATTCCAGGACTACATGGAAACTAAACAGCACTCTTCTCAACAATCAATGGGTCACAGATGAAATTAAAGAAGAAATAAAACAGTATCTACAATTTAATGAAAATTCAAACACAACCTACCAGAATTTGTGGGATGCAATGAAAGCAGTTCTCAGAGGGAAATTTATAGCTCTGAACTCACACATTAAGAAAATAGAACAGGAACAAATAAATAATCTTACAAAACACTTAAACCGACTAGAAACAGAAGAACAAACTAAATCCAAAGCCCA
>PVJA010006417.1:37844-73447 GCA_004027025.1 Myocastor coypus
AGAAATCAATTCAATTGAGACAAAGAAAACAATACAAAGAATTAATGAATTCAAAAGCTGGTTCTTTGAAAGATTAAATAAGATTGATAAGCCCCTAGCTAACCTCATCAAAAAGAGGAAAGAAAGGACTCAAATTCAAGCAATAAGGAATGAAAAGGGTGAAATTACTACAGACCCAGCAGAGATACAGAGAATCATAGATAGTTACTTTTAGAATCTTTACTCTCACAGAATTGAAGCCACAGATGAAATGGACAGATTCCTAGAAAAGTACAAATTACCAAAACTGAATCAAGAAGATATTAGAATTCTCAATAACCCAATAACAGTCAATGAAATACAAAATGTAGCCGGGCATGGTGGTGCACGCCTGTAATCCCAGCACTCGGGAGGCTGAGGCAGGAAAATTGATTCGAGTTCGAGACCAGCTGGGCTACAAAAGTGAGCTCAAGGCCAGCCTCAATCGCGTAGCAAGACCCTGTCTCAAAAACAAAAAACAAAAACAAAAACAAAAACAAAAAAAAAAAAAGAAATACAAAATGTAATAAAAGGCCTACAGACACAGAAAATTCTGGGACCAGATGGATTCACCTTTGAATTCTACAAGAAATTTAGAGAAGACATAACCCCAATTCTCCTCAAACTCTTCAATGAAATTGAAAAAGAAGCAGTCCTTGCAAAATCATTCCTAGAGGCAAGTATCACACTGATACCAAAACCAGAAAGAGATGTAACTAAAAAAGAAAACTACAGACCAATTTCTCTCATGAATATAGACGCAAAAATTCTCAGTAAAATCCTAGCCATTAGAATACAACAAATCATCAAGAAGATTATACATCACGACCAGATAGGATTCATTCCAGGGATGCAAAGACGGTTCAGTATATGCAAATCTATAAATGCAATACACTATATCAACAGAATTAAGACCAAAAACCACATGATCGTCTCAATTGATGCCGAAAATGCCTTTGACAAAGTGCAATGCTCATTCATGTTCAAAGTCCTACAAAAAATTGGAATAGAGGGCCTCTACCTCAACGTGATAAAAGCCATGTACAACAATCCAACAGCTACCCTAATTCTAAATGGAGAAAGACTGAAGTCTTTTACTCTCAAATCTGGTACAAGACAAGGATGACCCCTATTGCCACTTCTATTCAATATAGTACTGGAGTCATTAGCTACAGCCATTAGACAAGAAAGAGAAATAAAAGGAATAAGAACAAGTAAAGAAGAAGTAAAACTTTCACTATTTGCAGATAACATGATAATCTACTTAGAAGACCCAAAGACCTCCACCAAAAAGCTACTGGAATTAATACACAAATTCAGTAGCATAGCAGGATACAAAGTCAACACACAAAAGTCAATAGCATTCCTCTACACAGATAACATACACACTGAGAGAGAAATTAAAGAAACAGTACCTTTTGTGATAGCACTGAAGAAAATGAAATACTTAGGAATCAACTTACCTAAGGAAGTAAAAGACCTTTTCAGTGAAAACTATAGTACTCTGAAAAAAGGAGATCTTAGAAGATCTCAGAAAATGGAAAGATATTCCATGCTCCTGGATAGGAAGAGCCAACATTTTGAAAGTGGCCATACTCCCTAAACTGTTGTACAGATTTAATGCAATTCCTACCTAAATAACATGAACATACCTCACAGATCTGGAGAAGTCATTCCTAAAATTTATTTGGAACCAAAAAAGATCCAGAATTGCAAAGACAATTCTGGGCAGCAAGGTATGGCAGGAGGCATTACAATTCCTGACCTAAAATTATACTACAAAGCTACAGTCATAAAATCAGCATGGTATTGGCAAAAGAATAGACCTGAAGATCAGTGGAATAGACTAGAGGATGCAGAAGCAAATCCAAACACACTCAGCCACCTTATTTTTGACAAAGGGGCCAAACATGTTTACTGGAAGAAAGATAGCCTCTTTAACAAATGGTGCTGGAAAAATTATCTCTCTACATGTCGAAAAGTAAAACTGGACCCTAGACTATCACCATGCACAAAAATAAAGTCGAAATGGATTAAAGATCTAAATATTAAAAGAGAAACATTAAATCTCCTGGAAGAGAAAGTGGGAGGAAATCTTGAAGACATCAGAGTAGGCAAAAAGTTCATGGACGGAAGTCAAATTGCACGTTTAACACTTGAAAGCATCAACAAATGGGACCTCCTCTGGCTAAGAAGTTTCTGCATGTCAAAGGAAATCACTAGCAGAGTGAAAAGATGACCCACAAATTTCGAAGGATTTTAACTAACAAGTATTCAGACAAAGGTCTTCTATCTAGAATCTAGAAAGAACTAAAAAGCATCAAGGTTCCAAAATTCAAAGACCCAATCCAGAAATGGCATCTGAGATGAACACACACTTCTCAGAGAAAGAAATACAGCAAGCCTACAAATACATGAAGAAATGCTGCCCATCGCTAGCTATTCGTGAAATGCAAATCAAAACAACACTTAGATACCACCTCACCCCAGAAAGAATGGCTATCATAAAGAAATGAACCAGCAACAAATGCTGGAGAGGCTGCGGGGAAAAAGGAACTCTTCTCCACTGCTGGTGGGAATTCAGATTGGTGCAACCATTATGGAAAGCAGTGTGGAGGATCCTTACAAAACTGGTATTGGAAGTTCCGTTCCATCCAGCTATCCCACTACTGGGAATTTTCCCAGAAGAACTGAACACTTCATACCATACTGATACCTGTGCACCTATGTTTGTAGCAGCCCAATTTGTAATAGTCAAATCTTGGAAACAACCAAAATGCCCATCATTTGAAGAATGGTTTTTTTATATAATGGAATACTACTCATCCATAAGGAATGATAAGTTTGAAGACTTCATATATAAATGGATGTATATTGAATATATACTCATTAGTGAAATAAACCAGACCTATATTCATAAATATTGTATAGTTTCCCTAATATAAGAACTTTAAAGATGATAAGAACTTAAGCTGAATGTGTTATGGATTAAACAACAAAGTGACTGGAAGCAGATAAAGGAGAAAACATATCAATAGCAAAACTATGCACTTATGTACACAGGATGAATCAGATATTGGTCTCAAGAAACTTCAAAAGGTTCATTATATTGAAATTAGCAGTATGTAATACTAAAATTATGCTTGGAATGCATGTCACTCTTGTCTTTTTGATGTGTACTGCTCCCGATGTAAACTCAGTTACTGTCATTCTCTCTCTCAAGAGTAGTACTTGGAAGTAAGAGACTGGGCCAAAACCATAGTCTTGACAGGATATAATTTTGTATTTCCTTGAATTCCCAAATATCTGTGTAAAAATTGTGTAACTGCTTATATCATAACGTATGGAACGTTATTAGAATATCAACGATGGTCAGAAAATACCAATTACAAGCTAAGTCAAAGATATTTGATGCTGAGAAAGCCAGTGATGGTAAGCTCAAGTACCTATGCTATAGTGTAATAGTATCAGAAAGCTTTTCTGCTGGAGGGTTAAGAATGTAAGTTAACAGACCAAAAATTGGAGAAAAAGAAGGGCTATAAGGATGGCCAATATTTTGGCCCTAGCCCTTCAAGGTCAATAAGGACTCAGGATAGAAGAGAACCTGTGCTGTAATATCCTATAACTCAGAGGTGTCCCAAATTTTCTGGTCAAGGAGACTATGGGACCTCAGAGGAAAGGGATAAATGAACTATAGTGCGACTAAGGAGAGTCACCCAGAGAAAAACATTCTCTCAGGCGTTCACAGAAAGCAAACTGGCCAGGCAATGGCCGTGACCCATCCCGAAGGCTGACACTAACAACAGTTCTACAAAGTACTGTATATGGTTCCAAACTTAATCCTGAGGGGATTTGACCCTGGAAGATACAAAAAAACCCGAATGTTTTGTTATACACGTCTTGCTTTGACTTGCCCTTGATCACCCAGAAAAAAAAAAGAAAAGCTTAATTACAGTGCATGAAACACAGAGCTAGATTGGTGAGATGAGCTTTAGAAGGCTTAGATCAATAGCCTCCAATATTACAAGCTTCATTGGTGGCCCCCTGCAATTGCGGAATGTTTGACTGTATATGCATCTGCTTCCTCTTAGTCTAAAGAGAAGAATTTTCTTTTCCTTTCTTCTTCTTCTTTTTTTTCTTTCCTTTCCTTTTCTTTTTTTTCTTCTTAGCAACATCAATAGGGTGGTGGGTCATGCCCACACACGGTGCTCTGTAAAACTATTGTGAGGACAATATGCAATTTGTCAACTTTTAAAATAAGAAGGGGGAAAAGAAAAAAAAAAGTAATGTGGATTGAATGTGTGAATATATAATTGTTTGATCAATCCTATATACCTATATGTATTAATCTCAACTGAACTGATGAGGAAAATATGTAATATAACCATTGTTAAATTTATACAATAAAAATATTTAAAAAATACAAGTTTTGGAGGCATATATGTAGAAACTTATAATTAAATAATTAAATAAAATTTAAACTTTCAACATGACAGGGTTATTCTATATGTGTAGATAAACATAATTATTGATTATTCCCCATTTCTCATCCTTTACTCTTTAATATATGCATGTAACCACTGCAAACAATAGTTTCCTTTTACAGTACCTCGTTTGGAGTTTTTTCTTATCCACTCACATTTTAAAGGTTTTTTTACAGAAAAGAAATATTTCAAACAAGGATGTTCTCTACAAACAAATAAATATATACTCCTGGGTTGGAGAGATAGCTCTCAGAGGAAAATGCACCTATGCAGCAAGCACAAGGTCGTGAGTTTGATCTCCAGTCCACATGTACCAGCCTTAGATACCCAGGTGCACCCTGTCACCTGGAACAGGTACATGCAGGTAATCCCAGCACTAGGGAGACTGAGCCAGATTCACTATGTCCAAACTACATAGTGAGACCTTGTATCAGAAACTGAAATAGAAAAAAAAAAGAAATACATATTCCTATAGTTATGTTTTCTCTGTTTTTATTATTTGTTTTCCACTTATTGCTTATGTCTCTGGTTTATTGGATTATTCACTTCCACAGTATTATACATTTTTCCTTCATATAAGTGTTTGCAATTTGCTTTTATCTGTTTTATATGTATTTGGTAATTTGGTACAGGGTCTCACTACACAGCTTGGACTCATATAGATCCTCCGATTTTCAGCCTCCCTAGCTCTGTGATTACAGACGGGCACCACTACAACCTGTCTTGCTGGCCAACTCAGCACACCCTAGGGGTGGGGCTGGCCAAGCATGTGCTGCAGAGAATACAATTCTGGTCCCTATGCTTGTCTAAGCAAGCACTTAGTCCTCTGAGCTATCTTGCCAGCTGTTCTCTTTAAACTATACTCTTGTACATTTTCTTGATGGTTAGAGTCCTACTGTTTCCTAATATTGGACTCTCTTAAATGTATATTATAGACAAAGTCTGCTAATTTACAATTTGAGTTCAGTTTACCTTCTCAGGTGTTGGAGTACAGGCTCTATAAGCCTAAAATTGCTAATGATTAATAGAACTGTCTTTGCATTGAAAACACCATATTTACAGTGCTCTGAAGTGAAGCCCGCAGCTCAGAAAACCAAGGACACAGCTGATGATAATCCCAACTCCAGAGCATGAAACTGCCAATTTATAAACCAAACACTTCTCTTGACTGAAAGTTTTATGCTTTTGTTTCTCAAAGCCTTGGGCATCTTCATGGATTTTTGCCTCTAAGATCCTTTCACTGAGTACCTGTGAAAACCCAGGAAATACAGTGATCGGGAAGAGCCCTTGGCTTAATTCTCAAAGGTCTTTTTTTTTCCAATTTTTTTATTGTTTAAATTTAACAATGGTTATATTACATATTTTCATCATCAGATCAGTTTACATTAATACATATAGGTATATAAGATTGATCAAACAATTAAACATTAACCTTTCTAAATCCACATTACTTTTTTTTTTTCTTTTCCCCCTTCTTCAAAAGTCTTTACTGCCAGAGATTACTGAGCTTGCTGAATTCTCCCAAAACCATACTACTTGTCTCTTTAGCCTTTGTTGTACACTCATCATTGGAGGGTGGGGCTAGGACAAGAACCTGAGTGTTGGAGAAACATGGTACTTACCACTAATTCAGAGGGATAGCTTTGATAACTATGGAATTTCTGAAGGATGTTTTATATTTTGTGGATAAATAAATGTATCAGCCTAGATTAACACAAACAGCTTCTTAGTCAAAATTCTTTTGCTAATACTGTAGTTATTGTTAGTGTATATGACTGTATACGGTACGCCCTGAGTTAAATACTGTACATTATCAGTTCAAGACCAGCCTTGGCTATAAAGGAAGTTTGTGAGGCATCTTAATTTTTCATTCTCCTTACTTCATTTTATTGTTGAGATTTTTTATTGTTTTCCACATTTATTACACATTTTAGTTCCGAGATTGCTACTTGTGTTTGTGCTTTTGTATTATTTTGTATTTTTCTATATCTCTATTCATTGAATTTGTTATTCAAATAATGATTTTTTTCATTTCTTTCAAACTTTTTGTCATTATTTTCTTCTGTATCACTAAGTCTTTATGAATATTTTTATTTCCATTTCAAACTTATACCGCTTTTTTCCTTCAAAATCTGGATTTAGAAAAAATTTCCCTCTTCCACTTTATGTGTCACAGCAACTGGTCTTTTCCTGATCCTTCAGTCACAGTATTGTCTATGGACAAGCTAGGTTCATTAGCTCTACCAATTCATGGGTTAGTGTAATCATAACCTCTGTTTGCATAGGCTGCATTGGTTTAATCAGGCCTGTGACTTAGCATAGTGTCATTTCAGTTTCGGTAGGTTGTAAGCATTGCACATGACATTCATGCATGTCTCTCTTCGCTCCCTAGGATAGAGGAATTTTGTAAATAGACTGCTATGTGAGTGAGATATGGTTATCTTCAGAGTTGAGGTTATGCTGCATCATTTGTAGCTATAGTATTGGTCAGTTTACTGGCTAAATTGTGTGTGAAGTGAGAGTTGGTTAGCTGTGAGCTAAAATAGGTCCAAGTGGAAATGTTACACCATATCAGTTAATATGAGTATATGTGTATAGGAGTACCGTCAATGTATTAGTGTTGCCAGGAGCCAAGATGTTGTGCTAAGAAAGAAAAGCCTGGCAATCCTATTCTAATCCTGAAGAAACTCCTTCTAGGGATTTCATCTATCCAGGAAAGTTTCCAAGAAGCTTTCTAGCCTTGATAACGTAGGAAAGAAGCCTCTCTCTTTTCTATTGTGCCGATTTTTTACAAGCAGAACACCTCAGAATAGGTTGAGCAATTTCTTCTTGGGACAACATGCAGCTGTGAAAACCCTCCGGATGATGCCTAAGCATTAGCCTGCTTAGCACTTTTTGCTTCTTCTTGGAATCTAGTGTGTGTAAGCATGGCAGTTTCTTAGTTTCACAGGCACACAGCAAGAAAAGTTTCTTAAAGAAGTCTGCCTCTCTATTTTGCAGTGCTGAGGCAGTTGGATAAGGGTGTCAACCTGGGTCCTGATTCTATTTGCTCTTGGTAGACATGTCTGGATTATTGCTGGACACTTGTAGGGTGGAATGAGGTATTCAAATGTTTCCAGGATGCTTCTTCCATCTGAGCCCTTAGAGAGGGCTGCCAAGGCACTACCCCAAGCCATCTAGCCAGGTCAACAGCATCATGTCCTACAACCACATTGACCATGTTTCCAGATATCTTACTGAACTGCATGTGCACAGAGCCTTAATATGGTGCTGATCATCAGATCCTTGACCAAGCAGAGCAGGCTATGGCCTCCCAACATCGTCTGGAGCAAGGAAGCAGTGTGATAATCTTGCATTCAGCAGATTGGGCCCAGAACCTGGAGGACATGTTGGCTTCTCCAACAATGTTGCATTTGAAAGCCACAGCAAGAGAGAGAATGCTCTGAGAGCTGTTCCCTCTTCTGCCACCAAATGGATTGTTTTCACAGATGTGATAGGCATAGGCATAGACTGTGTGTTTAATTTCCTCTTTTATATAACCAAAGTCAGAGTTTATGCCACATCCCCATGATACTCTGTCATTCTGCTGCATGTTCTGCATGGAAATAACTACTGTTCTTTCTGTTTTGGTCATATGTTCTGTAGTGTGGTGCAATAGGCTGCTGCAGTCAGACATCTTGTTTTGGAGTTTGAATTTCATTTTGGAGAAGTAAAGTGAATGAAAAATTATCATGATGGTTACATATTTCTGCATATTTATTATAAAACATTAAATTTTATAGTTTAATTCAGTTGACTGTATTCAGGTTAGCTGCATTTAATGAACATTTTAAAAAGATAAATTTATTGAACCTACTCTTTGAAACATAATGCCTAATAAGTTGCTTTCACTTTTATACTTTAACTCAAAGTCTGAGTTGATTGTTTGAAAACCTTTATAGAAACAAATCATTTTTCAATTTCTACTTCTTTTGACATGGGTATTAGTTGATTATATAATGCATATGACTCACACATTCAAGTAATCTACATCTTACTACATCAAAGCCCTTAATATATAAAGAGATATTTAAGTGATTTTCATAATTTGCCACAATCTATGTTTGAGTTTCTCACTTATTCTTTCAGTCCATTCACCGATTTGTCATCTAATGAATTTCTAAGCTAATAAAAGTTACACTTTAACTTTTTGCTTTCTTTACATGGATAGTAGCAAATGTCATGAGTAAGGACAACATGCAGCACACTGCACAAGGACACAGTTGCATTCAGCAGGGTGTCTAGGATGATGCTTCTGCTGTTTCTGCTGCTGCTATAGCTATGTTGTTACTTTAACACTGGGAGCTGTGGAAAAGTGTTGGTGTGGCAAATGGAATACAGCCACTGGCTGAATACAAAGGTAACACTGGTTGAACTTGCACAGAGGGGACATGAAGTGACAGTTCTCAGACCTTCATCTTCTATTTTTATTGATCAAAATCATCCATCTGGCATAAAATTTGAAACTTTTCCTTCATCAATGACTTCTGAAGAAAATAAGAAATTTTTCAGGCAATGGGTTGAAAACTGGATCTATAATGTTCCAAAGGATACCTACTGGAAATATTTTCCATTACTAATGAAAGTATTCTGGGAATTTTCTGATGCTTGTCAAAGCATTTGTAGAGATGCAGTTTTGAACAAGAAACTTCTGAAAAAATTGGAAGAATCAAAGTTTGATGTCCTTGTTGCAGATGCCATATTTCCTGGTGGTGAACTGCTGGCTGAGTTACTGAATATTCCTTTTGTGTACACCCTCCGCTGGTCTCCTGGGTACATATATGAAAAGTACAGTGGAGGACTTCTATTTCCTCCTTCTTATGTACCTATTATTGCAACAGGATTAAGTGGCCAGCTGACGTTCATGGAGAGAGTAAAAAATTTGATGAGCACGCTGTATTTTGACTTTTGGTTTCAGACATTTAATGAAAAGAAATGGGATCAATTTTACAGTGAAGTTTTAGGTAAGTCATATTTCCTATCACTCTTGTGAAGTCTTTATTGTTGTAGCCTTGAAGTGAGCTCATGGATGAATAATAAGGGATGCATCTTTAATAGGTCAAATGAGGAAACTAAGTATAAAAGTTTCAGTCTGCCCATTGCTGTTGAAAAGTTTCATTAGTAAGACAAATTAGCAGTCACAACAGACTTCAAGAAAAGAAAGCTAGAGGTACAACTATACCCATTTATCTCCTCTGGGAAGGAATAGCAAGGGCTAATATTCTGAGTAGATGTAAGTCATCTTGAGTGGAGGATCAAATTCTGTATAACTGCCCTTTCTGGAGACATTGGTGTCTGGTTCATGTATGCTTGCTCTGTGATTTGCTTTCCAATTTGATGTACATTTTATCAGTTTTACCTGAGAAACTGCATTTGTCTTAACTAATTATAGTTCTATCTATATTAAACATCTCACCTCATAGTTTTGCTCAGTAAGGCACCTTGGACAAGTGGGATTGATAAACAACTCAAATTTTAGGCCCTATTCTGTTTGTCTTCAACAGAAGCTTTTTAACTCTCAAGAAATCCTTCCTACACTTAAAAAAATCCTTCCTACTCCCCACATTATATGTTATACAACTAGAGGTCATAACACTTAGGCTTTCCTTATTTTTTCTCTTTTCTTTTTAAAAATATATTTAATACAGGGTCTCATTACTCAAGTAGAATTGACAGTGAACCTCCTGCTTTCTGCTTTCCGAGTGTTGGGATTACAGGCATTGCCACTATGACAGGTCTTGGTGGCTGGCTGAGTATGCCCCAGGGGCAGGACCTGTGTTGCAGAAAATCAAATCCTAGTCCTTGTACTTGCTTAAGCAGATGCTTAGTCCCCTGAACTATCTCTCTAGCCATTACTTAGATGTTCTTTAAGCAGTTAGATATCCATTTTTCTGTACCTTTTTACATTTTATGGAAGAACATTAGAAACCTGTATGTATGTATGTATGTATGTATGTATGTATGTGTTTGTGTATTTATGTATTTATTTTGGGCAGAATAGATTTATTAGGGGAAAGAAAGATCCTGTCTGAGAGAGGAACAGGAGGGGGTCTTAAGCAGGTGGTCCTCCCAAAGCAGTCTTTTCCAGAGACCTTTATAGAGGAAAATCCATACTGAGGTGAGTCAGAGGTGAAAGCCATGGGAACTCGCTTAGGTAGGCATGAGGTAGGACAAAAACTATGGCCAACCAATGAGATAACAAGCACCATTGCTTGGATAAAATCAATTAAAATTGGAAGCCAATGGGAAGTAAGTCATGCAGCAAGTGGGTATGAATATGGAATAAGAGTTCTTCCTGTTGGGATTGGGTTCCTGACTCATTTAGGATCTTTTAGGGTGATTGATACTTAGCATATCAATCCCACCCTTAAGAAAGCATGTAGTTGCTTTTGTTTACTCTTGTCTTGAGGTCTGGCCCAGAGTTGGGAGAGTCTGTCTCTTGTAAACTGTCTTCCATCTTGTCTCCTTGAAGGCCTGTCCCTCTCTGACTAACTCTAATATTTCTATGTAAATCAGCTGCCTACAACATTCCCCCCTCTGAAGAAGTAACGCAAACTGCCATGAGAAAATCATGGATGATGACTGCTCTGGCTTCTTCAGGCTGAAAGAGGTCGTGTTGTGAACTATCAGTCAGGAATACTCTCCAGAGGTCTTATCTAAAGGTCCTTAATAGACATGAGACATTTTTATCCTGGGAGAAGACAAAGCCAAAGAAACTATTAAACATGCATGGGCCAAATAACATCAATTGAATAATTATAAATACAGTCAAAATGATTTTCACCAAGTAAAAAGTAATGACTTCCACAAAGATAATAAGGATAGGGTCTGGAGGACCTCAGTATCTCACATACTATTGATCTGATATCTTTTAAACAGCTATTTAGATATTAGAAGAAAGATCTGGAAGTTAATAACCATTTTTAAGTTTGTAATTATACAAAGAGTAACCAGGACGTTTTGCAGGTCCATTAGCAGAGATCTCTTAAACATGGGATTTAACCTTTTTTAATCTTCTATGGCTATTGGGTATTGTCTCAAATAAACTGGCCTTTTATGTTTTACCAACTCTAGTATAACTTGGGCTACATGAATTCCCAGAAATAAGGAAAACACTGAGTACTCTCCAGTTTGCAAGTGGAGCCACTGGCTGGGCAACTACTGATACATCTACATGAGCATCTATTAAAAGTTTAATCAGCTTTCTCTTTATATTGGCAGTTACCATGGGTTCTCTCAGGTTGAGAAGCACTGACCCGTGACCACCTCAATCTGAAATTTCCTCTGATTCTACCATAAACACTTTCTTTTTGCTTCTCTAACAACAGTAACTGTCCATTTCATACAGCCCAGGCGAGCTGAGTCTTCTTGGTGTTTCCTGCTTCATTACAAGGCAAGCTATCTTCATGTCCCTTGGGCAGGACTGCCTTCAGGAGACCTTAAAACCAAAAGTTATATGCTGCTCAATGGGCCCTAGATATAGGACCCAAGCTACAGAAGTTAGAGTTTAGAAGAATAAATCTGAGTTGAGGTATTTCATAGTAGAAATGATACAGAATAAAATTATAGACAGAAAATAAAAATGGTGACACTAGCAACCTACAAGAGTGAAGGCCAGGGGCCCAGCAGGATGGCTCAGTGATCTAAAGCGCCTGCTTGGGAAAGCTTGGGCGGCTTCAGAGACCATGGTTCGATCCCTGGCACCACATGCTGCGCCAGCCCTGCCCTCAGGGAGGGCTGAGCCGGTGATAAAAATGAGTGAATAAACAAAGGTTCTGAAGCAAGAAAAAAATAAATAAATAAAATAAAAAATTAAAAAAAAAAAAAGAATGAAGGCCAGTTGGCAAATAGGAAAAAGTTAAGCTTCCCTGGATCCCAACAAAAAAAGGACATTTTATACAAAAAAATGTCCAAACCTCCATTTATTTTGTGAAAATGACCTGCAGGTTAAGAAGTAGTGCAACTATCTGTTAATCATTGAATAATATTTCCATCAGCTAAAAAACTAAAATATTTTTCACAATCTGGTTTTTGTTCACATGTGAAACATATAATACTCTATGACTAATGATTTCTTACTCTTTCATTAGGTAGTTATCAATTATCTTTTGTAAAGACAAAATATTTTTATAAGTAGGGACATACTTCTAATTAGATGCTATGTTTTGTGTGCATTTGTCTCTCTAAAGCCTCTCACAGTCATGGAGCATGGTTCTAGAGTTTGTAATTAATTTGTGATCCAAGTTTGGGAATATGGGTCTGAGTACTCTTGGAATTATGGGTCTGAGTGCTACACCCAGCCTGAGTAGATAGCCTGAAGGCAATACAAGGAGGAGAGACATGCTGTTTGATGCCATTGTTGCCACGGCTCCTCCACTTTGCTCTTGCTGTTTTCTGCCTACATGAACTACTGCCCTCATCCATGTGTAAGTCTGTCTTAGAGCCAGCTGAATGTGGACTGAAACCTCCACAAACCATGAATTAATAAACCTTTCCTCACTTAGTCTTGAGTGTCGGATGTTTTGTCCAGCAATGAGAGAAAAGGAACTGAGATATCAGATTCTACTTGTTTGAAGTTATTTTACTTCACTAAAAATAAGAGTCAAAAGTATGGAAAAGGCACAACCCTAGTTTCACAATTTCCAGAAAGTTTTCTTGGAGGCAGACGCAATTATCTGTACATAATAAATATTTTAAAGTGAACAAAATTAGTAGTAGGTAGCAGAATGTTAAGTGCAATTAGAACACTGGGAGCTTTCTTGGAAGACTAGGAATCAGGCTGCTAAATGCTGAAAGTAGACTGAAAAACCCAGAGAAATATATCTCATTAATATTTTAGGATTATTTAGTGATGGAGATAGTACTGACTTTTGTATTTGAAACTGCTATTTTGGGCCAGGGATATAGCTTAATTGTACAAGCACCTGCCTGAAAAGTGTTGGGTCCAAAGTATGATTCCAGTTACCAAGAAAGAAAGAAAGAAAGAAACAAAGAAAGAAAGAGAAAGAAAGAGTACCTACCTTGCTATTTCTCAATTTTACAAAGCAAATTAATTCATGACTAAATCTCTAAGTTCTTATTATTTAATGACTAATATTATGAATATAAAGAGGTCAAGTCAGAAATGTAGTATACAGAAATGTATGCTTCACAGACACACACATTCACATGCACACATATACTTAACATACATAATAAACAGATATACAGATGCTTTACATTAGGTAGAAATTAATATATTTGATTGAACATGCAATGCAGAGATGACTGCACATCATTGCTTCCAACACTGATTGAAATACTTCAATATCTTTCAAAAGTAGTGGACATATTAATTTGACAGCTTGCTCTTTATAATGCATATCCTACTTTCTGTTTTTCTTTCTTTCTTGTTTATTGCTATCTTTCTTCTGTCTCTGTCTCTCTTTATCTCTGTCTGTCACTGTCTGCCTCTGTCTCTGCCTCTCCCTGTTTTTCTGTCTTTCTGTTTCTGTCTTGTCTTTCTCTCTCTCTCCTTCACTCCTTCCCTCTTTGTTTTTCTCTATGTCACTTTCTCTCCTTTCATTTCATTTTCCCTGGTTTCTTTCTTCATTAAGGAAAACCCACTACATTACGTCAGACTATGGCAAAAGCAGATATGTGGCTCATTCGATCTTACTGGGATTTGGAATTCCCTCGCCCAGTCATGCCAAATTCGGACTTTGTTGGTGGTTTTCACTGCAAGCCTGCACAACCTTTCCCTAAGGTAAGACTATCTCTGGTTTGGTTTGGTTTGGTTTAATGTTTAACTTCTCATTTTGAAGAATAATGGATGTGCATTATTCAGAGTTGTTCCACTCAGGAGAAACTCATGTTCCTCTATTATCACAACTATCCATATTTCAATAAGATTGCCAAACTGAATAAAGATGCTGATTATGTGTAGAAAGACTTGTTACTAGATAATACAAAGGAATAAAATGTATCTAAAATGGATGTTAGATAATCAAACAAAAATCCAGGTCAAGAAACTTGAAATTAGAATTACATAATACAAAAACCAATATAAATTTTTTCCTTATTCAGTTACTGATGTCAATTGTGGAGGGGAAAGACTTTGCAATGGAGGCATTTAGGATGTTGTAAGACTTCAGGCCAAGATAATAGCACTTAGACTAAGATTTGCAAGCAGATGACAATTACCTACCCATATAAGAAGAGCAGCAAGCATGCAATGAATTAGGGGCAAGATAATAAAAACACAAGAAACTCTTGAAATTATTTTGGTACTTTATGAATGATATAGATCAAGGACTAGATCACTATTAATGTTATTGCTAATTATGTTGTCATTAATTCTATTCACTAATATGTGTAGACTCGCAATGTAATCTCATCCAATAGGAACTGGATCCCAGCATTACATTTTATTCTTAAGCAAAATCGTACAGAATAGTAATACTACTGTCTTCCTAAATGTAAATGAATACAAATCTAACGCCAAATGAAATACATTATTCTGTTTAAATAGTATGCCCTACAAATTTTAAAGACTGCTACAAAGTACATAATAGATGAATTTAGTTATTAAGAGGATGAGGGGCTGGGGAGATAGCTCAGTAGAATAAGTGCTTGACCGGCAAGCACAAGGGCCTGAATTCAATCCCCAGTTCTGCCAGGAAAAAAAAAAAAAAGAAAAAGAGGAGACTAAGAGGATGATATTGGGCTGTGGAGCTAGTTGGGAGGTTTCAGCCCTGCCCTAGCAAGCGCTAGGACCTAGGTTGATGCTTAGTACTGCATGTCATGCTGGGCCCACCACTTGGGCCCACCATGTTTAGGAAGATGATGAAATGTTAAAACTTTGCTGTAAGTGTTCAAGTTTTTTGTTTAAAGTTTTGTGCATTTAAATGAAGATCACTTCTAAACATTCTAAATTTGAAGCTTTAACAGTTAAGACTGTGAGCAAACACAATCTTTTCTTGCTTTCATCCCACCATTTATTATTGCTCACAAGAAATTTCTCTCGTACACTTTGGAGAACAAAGACATGAGCTTCTCTATTGGGGCAGATATTTTGTGGTTTACTCAAGTTTATTGGACACTTCATTAAAGATTCTTCGGAACCAGACCACTCATGTCTAGAATCAGCCCTGAGAATTGAATTATAATGGAAATTAGTCTAAATGTGGGATGAGGAACAATAGAAAAAAAAAGAACTTGAAATTGGCATCCAAAATTTAAGGCATATTTTCATAGAAAATAATTGGTTATGCTTTATTACAAGTTAACTTGCAGGAATTATCTTTTTTCTCTTCTTAGTAGCAATGAAACTTTTTTGAATGGTTAAATCACTGCAGTGTAATATACACTTTATATTCAAATTACTTAGACTCTTTAGAGGCATTTATCTAAACCCTAAGGCTGAGAAAAATATTATTTAAAGTTCAATAGAGGATGTGCTTACATAAGAAAGAATTCCTGATTTTTATAAAAAAAGGTTATTAAAACTGGGAAAAACATAGGATGAGAAAAATGAAGAAAAAAATGACAGTCTACTGACATTGCTTAGTCCTGACTTCAGGAAGTCACAATCTGTACAGTGGCATCCAAATGAAATATTATGAAATCTGTCTGTTTAAAAAATGCTCTCTTTTCAGTAAACATATGAATTTTTCATTCTGAAATATTTAGAAAAACTAATCCCTTCATTATAATTTAAAAGTTTTGAATAATTTATGCAATCTTAAAATAAATTTACCGTAAACTAGTCACAAAATATAATCAAACTACACTATGCCACCATTAATAGAAATTTGCTATAAAAGCAAAGACACATAGTGAACTACATGTCCAGCTAAAGAATTTTTCCTAACACCCAAGTATGCATATATTAATTTGGTTAGAAATGAAGATAAACATATATAAATGGAAAGACCAAACAATTCCTAGAAGATGAAAAAGAAACAGAAATTTAATACAATGGCTTAAAAATATAAAAAATAAACTGCCTGTAAAATTTGAATTTGCAAACAGAGTACATTATTTTATTTTTTTACTATATTTTATTTTTGTGCTGGGTTGTCACTATGCAGCTTGAACTGGTAGTGATCCTCCAGTTTTCAGCCGGCCCAGCTCTGGGATTACAGTCACGTGCCACCACAGCTGGGGTGCCAGGGCCTGGGGCTGGTTTGGCATGTGGTGTTGGGGATTGAAATCCAGACCCTTAGCTTGCCTATTCAGGCTCTTAGTCCAATGAATCATTTCACTGGCCATTACATTTTAGATATACTTTGCAAAATATGAAGAATTAGAACAATAGGAAATGGAAGAATTTGTCCAGAGTTCTGGGGAACATGGTATTGTGGTGTTTTCTCTGGGTTCCCTGGTCTACAAAATGACAGAAGAAAGGGCCAATGTGATTGCTTCAGCTCTTGCACAGTTTCCACAAAAGGTTAGAAAATGTGCCACCGTGCTATACCACTGTACACTTAATTTCCTCAATTCTATACTGATTCTAATTGAAGAAATTCCTATGCGATAATTAGTGTTGTAATTCTAGTATACCGTAACCAGTTTAGAACCAAGCTATATAAATGACAGTGCTAATAAAATAACTTTTAGTTCATAGTTATTTCAAAGTTACAATTGAAATTAGAAAGAAATATATTCAGCATGTCCAGTGGTTGAAGGTTGTCACCAGGATACCACTTTTAGGCATTCAAAAATGGCAAAACTGGGCCTGTCAGATAGCTCAGCAGATGAAGGGACCAGGGTTCGATCCCTGGCATGCCCTGCTGGCTCCCACTCAAGCAGCGCAATGAAATGAAGACTGAGAGTGATTGTATTTGTGCAAACCATTAGTTCTAGCACTTGGGAGGCCTAAAACAGAAGGATCACTAGGAGTCTAATCTGTGTAGTGAGAACCTGTAGACCCTGTAGTAAGCATACAGGAAAGGAAAGAAAGAAAGGAAAAGAAAGGAAAAGAAAGAGAAGAAAAGAAAAGAAAAGAAAAGAAGAGAAAAGAAAAGAAGTAAAACCTGTACTGTCACACTTCCTTGTGGAATTCCTAAGGACACAGAAAAACCTAAAAGTGTTTCAGAAAGAGATGAAATCTGAGTTACTAGGTTTACTAGCATAAAGCCATGAAGGTATTGGAAAAATGAGCTTCATTATGCCCTGTATGATTCACAAGGAATCTTTGCCTTAAAATTTATTATAATTTTGGAATTTTTACTATGCAGTATGCTCTTCTAGTGAACATAGTGCATTAATGACATATGTCCTCCAAGTACACTGCTTCTTTTAAAATAGATTCAAACATGCAGATAGCTGAAAACAGGGAGAGTAAAAAAGATTGAAGCAGAATCAAGCCTGAAAATGGAAGATTCCCTACCTCTCCAGAAAATATAGTTTGTACTAGTTTTCTGTTTTATAAAATGCAATTTTTTAAATTTTTTTTTATGTTTTTATTTTATTTATTTATTTTTTTTTGCAGGACCAGGGTTTGAACTCACGACCTTGCACTTGCCAGGCAGGCACTTGTGTCACGAGCTATCTCCCCAGCCCCTAAAATGCAAATTTATTTGTTACATACTTTTCAATTTTCTGTCAAGTATATGATTATTGGCCTCAATATGTTACTTGGTAAGGCAAGGATCAGAAGTTACCCCTCACATTCTCAAAGTTAAAAAAAATAACTGCATATATGAATGTTGCTTCAATACATGTGTATGCTTTTGTAATTTCAGAATATTACATGGTCCTGTAATTTGGCATGGAAAGGATTTTTCTGGCACATACGTTTTTCTTTGTTATCCATGAGAATCCTGGTCAATTTTTGGAAGAAGAAACATTCAAAAGAAATCTAAGAAAAAAAAAATAAAAAACAAAAGAAATCTAAGACCTCCAATTTTCTATCTATCTTTTATGTATGTATGCATGCATGTACTATTTAGGGAAAGGTCTATAGAGTGTTCAGGGTCTCACTACTAGATCAGACTCATAGTGATGCACCTGTTTACAGTATGCCAAGAGCTGAGATTACAAGTGAGTGACACCACACCCAGTCTCAATTGTTGTCTCAGCACACTCTGGGGAGTGAGGTTGGCAAGGCAGGCCTGGGGATCAATCCCTTCCTTTTTAAAAGACTTATTCATTTATTTACTTGGTACAGTGTCTCGCTATGCAGCTCACACTCGTAGCAATACTCTTTGCTTCAGCTTCCCCAGTGCTGTCACGTGTGCCACTGTGACAGTTACACTTGTTGGCTCAGTGCAAGGGCCAGCACAGTGGCACCGGGTATCAAAACATGGTCCTTGTGCTTGCCAGACAGAGCTTGGACCACAGAGTTATCTTCCCACCCCTTTCCACCTATTTTCAACAGCCACACAGAATTCTGTAGTCTAGCACTAATGATAACACAGTGAATTCGTGCTGAATTGTGAAACAGAAGTTTTCCAAGAGAAATAGTTCTTTTTTGCAATTAAAGCAAGTTTTGTGTAATTAATTCTTATAGGATTTTTTTTTTTTTTGTCTTTTTGAGACAGGGTCTCGCTATGCAGTTAAGGCTGACCTTGAGCTCACTTTTGTAGCCCAGGCTGGTCTCGAACTCACACCAATCCTCCTGCCTCAGCCTCCCAAGTGCTGGGATTACAGGCGTGAGCCACCATGCCCGGCTACTCTTATAGGCTTTTATTGATTTATTTCAGAGCTGATTAAAGGACTGTGGGGGATAATCCCATGCTGTAAACACTTACCTGGCAAGCACAAGGACCAGGGTTAGATCCCCAATTACGTGTGCTCTTCAGGGTGCAGAACCTTGGCACCTGCTGGTCACAGAAACTTGATGTGGTGGTGCATGCCTATAATCCTAGCACTGTGGAGGCTGAGACAGATGAAGCACTAGGAGGCTGAGCTGCACAGCAAGACCCTGTAACAAACAAATAAATGAATGAATGAATAAATAAAGGGTTCTTTATTAAAAAAAATAAAGAGCTCATAAGACTATTTTGAGTAAATGAAGAAAGGTCAGAGTGAATGAAATAAATTATTTGTCAAATTAGTATTTTATGTATAACAGCATTAAGATATAAAATGTCATTTTAAATTTAGAAGCTGCATATTATATAAAGGATTTACCTTTCACAGTTTTATTGGATATGATCAAATGATAATTACATTGAAATTTCTTAAAACATGAACTTATCATTCATCAACTGGGGCTGGGGAGATAGCTCTGAGGCACAAGTGCCTGCCTGGCAAGTACAAGGTTGTGAGTTTGAACCCTGGTCCCACCAAAAAAAAAATATCATTCATCAACTCATGTGTGTCTCATTTTATTAAAGATGATGACTGCATTTCAGATGAAATAAGAAAATATACGGAGGATATATCTATGTTGTGCTTGTCTGTGTCTTTTTCACATTACTTAAATCTTCTTGATCTCACTTCCTCCACTAATATATGGAACATATTTAAATTTGTTATAGCTGAACTTCTTAATATGTGTTCATCCACTACGTTCAAGTTTGACAAGGCCAATAAAACATTTTTTTTCATCTAATAGGTTATTTGGAAATTTAGTGGAAAGAAACCAGATAACCTAGCACCTAATATTCAACTCTATGAGTGGTTTCCTCAAAACGATCTTGTTGGTAAGATACTAGGGAACAAATACTGAAAATCCTGTAACAGTGCATTCACTCGATGACAGCACAATAAAATTGAAAATGAACAGATCAAGCATTTATTATTAAAATCTTCAAAGAACTAATGCAATCTTCTTTTCTTTATTTTCTAGAGAGAATCCAAATATAATAGAATTCATTTCATTATACATACACAATCTTCATGGTCAGAAATGTTTATGCTTAAATGTAGCCTCTTCTCACTGAGTGCTACACAGTAATTAGCTGCTTATTTTGCTGACCACTGCTTCAAAATATGACTCAGTTTTCCTCTTAAAAAGACTATTCCAATACCACTGAGAAGAAGCTCCCTTGTTTAATTTTGAATGATTCTATTGTCTATAAGAAAAGCATTTTAGTTTGTTATAAAGTAATAACACTTTTCTTTCTCTGATTTTACTCTCTTCCTTAGTACTTTCAGCAATTTTTACATTACAGTTAGTGGAATAACTGTCTCTAAGAAGACAAGTTCTAACATGTATGTAGTTTTGTTTTTTGTAACAGTTTGTTTTATCTACTAAGCCCTCTACTTATTCAAGTAGCAATCATGCAATCACTGCTCAATTCTCAAGACACACACTATCACTGCCTTCCAACCTTCATGTGCAATTAATGTACATTTAGGTTCTGTTTGTTTTGCGATAGAAAAGCAACTTAAAGTTAAATTAATAGGTTGCAAAATTTTTACCTAGATATACCTTCATTTTATTTGTTTCTTGGCATGGGTTTCTCATTTTTGTCAATATTTACCATTAATGAAGTGACTTAAATCCTCCTACTTCTTCTAGGTCATCCTAAAACCAAAGTTTTTGTAACTCATGGAGGAGCCAACGGTGTCTATGATGCCATCAACCATGGAGTCCTCATGGTTGGGATGCCATTGTTTGGGGACCAACGTGATAACCTAGCTCACATGAGAGCCAAAGGAGCAGCTGTTGTATTGGATTTCCTAAAAATGTCAACTACAGATTTATCAATGCACTGAATGCTGTCATTAACAACCCTTCGTGAGTATTATATGATTACATAGATATTACATTATATTACATATAATTACTTAGATCATATAGAATATCATATAAATTCTGAATATAGCACATAGGGTGACAATGAATCTAAATTAGAACATATTCATATGTAGAAATTTACTTAGTGACTGATAAAAATTATTCACTTCTAATTGCGACCATTATTATTAAATGTTTCATGATTTTATTGGAATTTTGTCATAGATTTAAGCATAGCACCATTAACTGCAGTGAAATGAACAAAGATTGTTATGTTAAGAATGTAGGGAAGCATTAGAAAAGCAATAAAGCAGAGAAACAAAAATACAACTACTCATTTCTGTAACTATTCATATTCTATAACTAAATATTTCCCTACTGTATTCTAACAAGATTTTACTCGCTTTTAAAAACACAAACATCTCACTGTTACTAAAAATACTGAAGCTACCTCTTTTGCAACTGCTGCTGTGTCATACTGTAGAATGCTGTGGTTTAGACTTGATAAGCCTGCTCCCAATTATACCATGTTCACCTTAACATCAGTAATAAATGCAACTACAATTC
Organism: Myocastor coypus; assembly: GCA_004027025.1. Taxonomy (NCBI): domain Eukaryota; kingdom Metazoa; phylum Chordata; class Mammalia; order Rodentia; family Myocastoridae; genus Myocastor; species Myocastor coypus. Next base: position 59,625 of record PVJA010006417.1, read on the forward strand.
CTCAGTGTAAAATGGTGACCAATCCTCATAATTTAGTCAGAGTACTAACAAGATCAATGCCAACACATTAACATTAAATACATACTGAGCTGTTTACATAATAAAATTAATCCAAACTTCTAAAAATGAATATGTTATTGTTCATAGAAATTGGAGAAGAAACTATAACAAATTTCTGCATTTAACAACTAGGAGAAGAGATATTTTTTAAAAAGACAAGGGAACTTTGTCAAGGATAGTGACAAATGAATTGAGGTGATCTACTAATTGGAAACATTTATCCAAAGCTAAAGTTTTAGAACTAACTTCTGGGCATTACCAACTCACGAATGTCTTTAAACAGACACAGACATGATTCTTACCATGGACTTTTCATTCTTGTCCTATGTTGTGACACTAACTTAGTTTATGATGTCCAGCAAGAAGTGATTATTCTGTAACTCAACCCTCAAACTACATTCTTGGTTGTTCTTGTTGTTACTTAAGAATCAATACACATATTTTTCCATTAAAATATTTGCACATTCTGATAATTTTTCTGCAAGTTTCACCTTATGCATTCAAACACTCCTATTTACTATCATCTCTGAAATTACCAGTAAAGTTAATAATTTATTTTACTTCTACTTTTTGTGTGTACTCAGTTCATTATTTTGAGGACAAAAACGGGAGAAAAACATTAAAACTGGCACAGAATTTCAAAATAAGACTATGGGAAATCAACAATGGTTGTTATATTGCTTATGTTTATCTTCAAAATAGTTTTCAGATTACTAGATAGAAGCATTAAGGAATTTTACGTTGATGTCTACTTAATATTTCTTTAGCTATAAAGAAAATACCATGAAGTTATCAACCATTCATCATGATCAGCCCATGACGGCCCTGGGCCAAGCTGTCTTCTGGATCGAGTATGTCATGCGCCACAAAGGGGCCAAGCACCTGCGGACACTGGCCCAGAACCTCACCTGGTACCAGTACCACTCTTTGGACATGATTGGCTTCCTACTGGCCTGTGTGTTGACAATCACTCTATTTGTCATAAAATTTTTCCTATTTTGTTATAAAAAATTTATAAAGATGGGAAAGAAAAAGAAAGAGTAGAGCTATGTGAGACTTATAGGTAGTAGGCATGTAATTGAGGCTACTGTATTTAATCTGATCACAGAAAATCAAGCAGTAGAATGATCCATATAATTTATGTTACTTGGTCCTTGACTTGTTACATATTGCACTATTGGTAAAATATTCAATTATGATTGATTTCAATTTCATACCTCCTCAAGTATACACTGGGAGTCATCTATCTATCTATCTATCTATCTATCTATCTATCTATCTATGCATGTATCTATCTATCTATTTATCTATCTATTTATCTATCTATCTATGTATCTATCTATTTATCTATCTATCTATTATCATGGTACTGAAAAAGAGCTAATGAATTTGTTTGTACTTGAGAAAACTGAAAACTAAAAATTTTAATTAGGATTTTCTGAAACATTCTGAATAAAATTATGGCAAATAGTCATCTGCGTTTTACATTGAGACTCTTTAATTGATAGCACAAATTTCACTATAAACATAACTCAAATTCTACTAAGACAAAACTCATTGAAGTTCTTATAATTTCAAAAAGGGAAAATGAGACCACCTTTGATCGCACAGAACTGCAACATCATCAGTTAGTGAGGGAAGGCAAGGAATATATGAAATTCAACACCTGCCTAGGTAATTAAGTGAGATACTGTCTCAAAATAAGAAATAAAGGCCCAAGGATGTAATTCAGTGATACTGTATCTAAACTGTTCAAACATTCATGTTCAATTCAAAGTATATGCAAAACAACAACAACAACAGTAAAATATAAAAAAATAAAGGAAAGGAAATAGAAAAGAAAGGAAAACAAAACAGAATGGAAAGGAAATGGAAGGGAAGGGAATGAAAAGCAAAGGAAGGCAAGGGAAAGGAACAGAAGGGAAAGGAAGGAAAGGAAAAGGGAGGAAGGAAAATCAAATGAAAGGAAAGGAAAAAAGAAAGTAAGAGACAGGAAAGTTATTAGAATGGAAAAGGGGAAAGGAAAAGATTGTACCCTAGTTATTTTTCTTTCATTCCTGAGACAAAGTAGCAGACATAAAAGTGATAAAGATGCATTTGTCTCATAGCTTATTTAGTTTCATTTCAGCATGTGCTGGCACTAAGGCATGATTTCACAGAGGCACATTCATGGTGGCCAAAGAAAGCATAAGTAACATTGAAAGGAAAGAAGAAAGCCTCCTTTCTTTCCTTATAGTGTGTTCAGACTGTCCTTCCTTGAGCTTGTGTAGTACTCTCATCCCAAATCCCGACACCAGACAATAAACCATGCCCAAAACCTAGGTTCAGCCTCCTCCTCCAAAAAGCCTTCCCTGATGGCCACATGGAATAGAAAAAAATGAGCAAAGTAGGACATCACTTCAGTGCCCTGGTAAGGAGTACTCAGACCATGTAAATTTTATAGTTCAAGAGAATCATGTTTTTATGACCAAAAGTTTTCTGTTGTTTTTCTTTTTTATGCTCCTGTGATCAACTTAGAGATATAAAACATAGCAATATAGACAGAGGCCAGATTGGATTCCGTCAGGTTACTTTGCCCAGTTTAACACAAGTCCTTTGAGATACACATGAAGTATGAATATGCATTCCTCAAAAATTACTAAATATTAATCTGTAATGATTTGTTCATTTCTAGAACTCTGATCCTCATAGAATTCCTTAAAAAATGTGTAACTTGGTGATATCTTTGGCTAGAAAAGCAAATGATCTTTTCTAAATGACACCTGACTAATCTCTAGTTTTATTTTAGTGTATGGTAAATTGACTACTCAGGAAGAGGAGAGTGAGATACAGAGACAGAAACAGGCAGGACAGAGACAGAGATGGAAAAGAAGAGATGGAGACACACTGTTTCTATAGGTGACAAAGATTAGCAAAGGCAGTTGGATACTATTGGATTTTCAGGATAGGATTTTCTCTTCCTACAGTAAGATAGTAAGATCTCTCATTTGTAGTGTTACTTTACCTTGTCAGATGTTTACAGCAATACTGCTACATGATATCCTGAGGATACGAAAGCCAGATAGTCATATTACTTTTGTAGTTCGGCTCATTCCACAGTACACACACAAAAAATGAAGGATGAACTAAAAAGACCTATATTGTATGTAAGTGGCTTTTTAAAACAAGAATCAGAGCTAGTGAGATGGCTCAGTGGTCTAGAGCACAGGCTTAGGCAAGCTTAGGCATCACAGAGACTGCAGTTCGACCCCCACCACTATATGCTATGCCAGCCCCACTCCCAGGGCAGGCTGAGTGAGCCATAATAAAAAAAATTAAATGAGAATCAAAGAAGAGTAGTTAAAAACATTGGAAAATAAACTTGAGCAAGAAAATGCTGCAAAGTTAGCAGAAATGAAGAAAATGGCTGAACAAAAATTGACATCAAATATTTACAATATTAAAATATTATTTTTTCAAATGGTGGAGAAAGAATAGTAATAGAAAGAAGGTATGGAAAGCCATTTGAATAACCAAACAACATATTTGAATGAAGAGAGGGATATTAATATCATAGAAGAAAATTTAAGTTATTATAAGGTTCTCCAAAATCAGAAATAGCAGAAATTATGGCATCATGGAGTGAACAAAAAGAAGCAGATTGCCAAAGCTATGTGCAGAATGGATATGAAGGAAAAAAAAATCAATGCTCTACCAGAAAAAGAAAATCTGCATCAAAAAAAGCTGGAACAGCAAAAATGTCAGAAATTACATCACCTCATTCTGAATTGTAGTTAGATACAAGGATGTCTTGATAAAGTTAGAACACGATGAAGGAAAACAACACGAGGGTAAAGTTCTTCAAGAACTTGAAGGTCCAGGAAAATATCTCAGCAGCATAAGTGCCTGCTTGACAAGTAGTGTCTTGAATTTGATCCCCAGTACCTCCCCCCACCAAAAAAAAAAAAAAAAAAAAAAAGCAGCAGGAAAAGGAGGGGCAAGAGGATGACAGGGAGCAGGAGAAGGGTGAGAAGTAAGAGGGGAAGTAGGAGGAGGTAGAAGAGGATGAGGAAGAGGAGGAGGAGGAGAAGAGGAAGAGGAAGAAGCAGAAGTAGAAGTAGAAGCAGAAGAAGAAAACTTGAAGAGAAAAACCAATATTCCTTGGTAGCATCTCAACATTTGGTAAAAGAGAGAGCTAAAACTAACAAAGGGGAAATGAAAACTGTTAAAATGTAACTGATGATGACCAGAAAATGCTCTGGAGACTGAAATATTCTACCAAACATTTGAACAAAATGTAGAGCTAGACTCTTGCATAGTAACAAAAAAGGAGATATGTATAATAGAAACAGAGGAGTTTATTTCAGAATATGAAAATTTTCAGGCTTTACAGCAACACACTGATGTAAGAAGTAAACTCACTACAGTTTTGGAAGACAGCACCAAAGAAAATTCCAAATCACATTTGATGCAAAGCACATTGCTTAACAACTTGAAAGCCTAGCACAATAACCTGGAACTTAAAATTAGCAGACAATAAACAAACATTTATTTGTTTTTGTTCAGTTTTCCTAATGTGAGAATTCACTACTATAAACTTCCCTCTGACAACTAGTTTTATTACATTTCACAAATTACAATAAATCATGCCACAATTTTCATTGGATTTTTAATTCCATCTGTTATACATTGGTTGTCCAGTAGGTTGTTATTTAATTTCCATATGTTTATAGCACTTTTGAAGTTTCTTTTCTCTTTAATTCCCAATTTCAATACACTATGGCCAGATAATATGCATGGGACAACTTCAATTCACTTGCACTTGCTTGAGAGTGTTCTATCTATGCTCTATTATAAATATCATGAACATCTGAAAGAAATCTGTATTCAGATATTTTTGTTGGAACACTCTATAGGTTTGCTAGGTCAGTTAGCTCAAAGATTTGGTTAACTTCTGATACCTCTTCACTATTTTTTTTTCGTGGGGGGCGCAGAGTTCAAATTCATGACCTTGCACTTGCCAGGCAGTTATTTGTGCCATGGTGCTATCTCCCCAGCCCCTCTCTTTGCTAATTTTTTTTATCTTGTTTATCTATCTCCTTCAGACAATGGTTTGTTAACATTCCTTGTTTAAATTGTGCTTTTGTTTATTTGATATATCATGTCCTTTAAAATTTGTCTTATGTAGCTGAGTGCTGCCATAGTTGGCACATACACATTTATGACTGTTATCTCTTCCTCTAACAAAGAAGGTTTCCTCTAACAAGTATGTACTGACTTTCTTTATCTCTTTTGGTAATTCTTGGTTTTAAGTCCACATAGTCAGTGAGCAGAATAGCTGCTCCTACTTTTTGGAGGTGTGTGGGGGAGTCCTGTCACCTGTACTATTACTTTCCATTCTTAGAATTTCAGTTCATGAATTCCCTTTGGACTTAAATGTATTTCTTGTATACAGAATATTGTTTGATTTTGTTTCTGTATCCAATATGCCAGACTGTTTCTTTTGATTGATAAATTTATTAATTCACATTAATGGTTTTAGATGATATGTATTTGTTTCTCTTTATCATATTATTTGCTTGCTGTTGGTCCCTTACTTTTCTTCTGTTTTTAATTCCTCTTTCTGTTTGGTGGTTTGCTTCTTTGTTGTTGTCATAATTCTCATTTTTATTTCTTTCTCTAATATCTTTCAATACTCTTTGTAGGGTCGGTTTGGTGATTATGAATTTTGTTCACTTTATCTTTGTCAGAGAAATATCTTACTTCTCCCTTAGTTTTGAGGAATAGTTTTGCAGGCTCTAGGTTCTGACTTGTAATGTCTTTCCCAACTTGAAATATCTTACTCCAAGCTCTTCTTGGTTTGGTGGTTTACGTTAACAAATGTTCTGTGATTCTGATGAGCTCTCTTATATAGATGACCCGTGTTTTTTTTTTTTTTTTTTTTCTGTAATAACTTTTAATTTGATGTTCTGAATTTCTGGTGTTTTGATTATTATGTGTCTGGTGCAAATTATTTTGAGTAATGCTAACTAGAGTTTTACATGACTCACCCTAAACTGCATATCAGATTCAGGGACATTTTCTCCATTTATTTCTACAAACAGTCTTTTTATGCTATTTTCATTGAATACTTTTTCATTGACACCTATCAGTATATGTTCTTCATCTTTGCCTCTTTTTGTAGCTGTTGAGTTATTATTTACTGGTTCTTTATTATTTTTTAGAGATATTTTCTTAAATGGATGCTACCTGAAATGATGTCTTCGAGGTCTGAGAGTCTGTGTATAGTTTTGTTGAAATTGTTTTGCCAGCCTTTTCTTCTTTCTTTTCTCCTTTCCCTCACTGTGTTGCCTTCCTACTGTAAAAAGCAGAAAAGAGTAAATAAAATCTAAAAGGTACACAGATATTTTTAAAGGGAAAGAGACTGCTCAAGAAGAAATTTGGTTTCATTAGTAACCACAAACTTAGTCTTTCTGAGGGAGAGCATATTCTCCTAGACCTCAGTTCATCTTAGCTCCTCATCATTCCATATACACACCAACCAAACGAGCACTAGCATTTCAATTATTTTGTACCTTCATTCTAGTATGTATTTTTCCTAGCACAATATTGTAAATCATAATTGTGAAATTATTGCTTATGACTCTAATGGATCATCAGGAAGATTCATGATCCTTTCAAAATTTTGCAAGCTACTCTATCATTCTCTTGTGTGATTGTTATACTCTAATAGCAATGGCCGAAAGAGATTGGTAAGAACTATAAACAAAGTTAGATACCAAAGTAAAATTTAATCAGTTATTCCATGTCAGACAAGGTGAGATTTAGAAACTATTGATCAATGACCTGTTTAATCAACTCCTCCTGTTCCTAATTTACAAGGTACAAATAGTTTCTTAATTTAGAGGAAAATGGCAAGTGTATAGCAAATTTTATACACATAACTTAAGAAAATAATAAGAGCTAGTGTGATCTTATAATCCAATTTGGCCTTTTTCCAAAGAGTTAGTGGTAGGCATACTTTTAAAAACTTTTTAATTTTCTCGCTGTGATATTTATTTTTTCATTTTGTATGTTTCACCACTGCTTTTTGTTCATTGTCATTCACTATTATTTGGAAAACTTAGAAATGATAGCTTTTTTCTGTATTTTTTGTGCTACTAATATATTGATTCCTAAAATGCTTTGAATAATTTTATCAATTAGTGACTTTCTGTTTTTTGTATTATTCTTACTGATTTGTTGGAGCAGTGAGTTTATTTTTTTTTTTAATTTAATATTTTTTTCTTGTTTCAGAACCTTTGTTTGTTTACTCACTCATTTTTATGGCCGGCTCAGCCCACCCCGAGAGCAGGGCTGGCGCAGCATGTGGTGCCGGGGATCGAACCGCGGTCCCTGAAGCCACCCAAGCTTCCCCAAGCAGGCGCTTTAGACCACTGAGCCATCCCGCTGGGCCCCATGGAGCAGTGAGTTTAGATCATGCGAAAAGCTTAGCAAGTTACAGTAATGCCTTGTAGGTGCCTTTGACTCTGGTGGTGAAACAAATAAGGATAAGTATATGTGAAATAATTGTGTATATAGGGTAATTTCTTCCTAAGCCTAAACTCCACTGTGTTGCTGTATGATGCCACAAGAAAGACGAAGAAATAATTCCTTTACATAATATGAAAAATAAAGTAAGAAGGTTTTATATAGAGGAGGCCAAAATCTTTTTATATTGCTACTGAACAGCAGACAAAATGAGTGATGGAAAAATTAGTTATTATATACAAAATATATTACTAGCTATGACATATCTTGTGCTCTCAAAACACCCTCAAATTAAGAAATTATCTTTAATACTTAGTATTAGCATTACATTTATCAATAATTTACTATGTAAAATAAATTTATGAAAAAATGTTCAGCATCATTCTTCCAAGAGATGTGAATTAACATCTGAGATGCAACAACACTAAGATGAAATCTTATGCCAAAAAGAGTGACTATCACCAAGAAGTGACCCAATAACAAGTTCTGGAGAGGCTATGTGGAAAGCAGAACACTTCTTCACTTTTGGTGGAAGTACAGGCTAGTACAACAATTATAGAAATCAGTGTGAAGGCACCTCAAAAAGCAAGGATTGGCTTTTCCATTCAAGCCAGCTAGTCCACTCCTTGGTATTTTCCAAAAGAACTGAAGTCATGTCACAGTGATATATGTGTCCCCATGTTTGTAGAAGTGCAATTAGTCATAGCTAAATCTTGGAGGAAAAAAAAACAACACAAATGTTCATCAACTGAGGAATGGATAAAAGAGATGTGAAATGTTTTCACAGTGAAGTATTACTCAGTTATAAAACAGATAAATTTCGGAACAAGGAGATAGCTCAGTGGTCTAATTTCCTGCTTGGCAAGCATAAGGACCCAGGATCAGTCTATGTCTGTGTAGCATGCTGTGCTATTCCTGAGATGAGGCAGCCATCAAAATCGGGCATGATGGCACAGGCCTAGAATCCCAGTGCTGGGGAGGCTGAGATAAGAGGATAACTATGAGTCTGAGCTATGTAGGCAGACCCTGTATCAAATAAATAAATAAATTTAAAGAATAGAAAGTAGGGCAATGAGAATAGTTCAGTGGACTAACAGCCTGCTTTCGCAAGCACAGGGATCCGGATTTGATCCCTAGTCCTGCGTGCCCTGCTGGCCATGGAGACTAGTCAGGTCATGGTGGTGCATTCCTATAATCCCAGTCCTGGGGCGAATGAAAACAGGAGAATCACTGTAAGTCTGAGCTGCATAGTGAAAACCTGTACCAAATACATAAGTGCAAAAAATGTCAAATTTAACTGGATATAGCTAGACACTGTACTGGCAAGTGAAATAAATCAGACTCATTTGTAAACATTGTATGGTCTTGCTCATGTGAAAATCTGAAAGAGTAAATAAAATCTGAAGGGCACAATAGATACTGTGAAAAGGAAGTGTTTGTTCAATGAGAAGGAGAGACAGGGAAGAGGAAAAGGACAAAGAACGAAGGAGAAAAGATATATTCATGTATATATTCAGAATAACTTGGATAATTGTACTGTCAATTTCTGCTGGTCTTTTGAAAGAAGCAGTTAATGCTTAATTTCTTTCTTTTTTTTTTTTTTCCCTGTCTTTTAGTTTCTTATAACTTTTTTGTTAATTTTTTTTAAAGGATAACTATTGTCTTAGTTTTATTTATTTATTTATTTATTTATTTATTTATTTATTTGTCTTGATGGCCGACTCAGCCCTTAGGGCAGGGCTGGCGCAGCATGTGGTGCTGGGGATCGAACCGCGGTCCCTGAAGCCACCTAAGCTTTCCTAAGCAGGCGCTTTAGACCATTGAGCCATCCTGCCAGGCCCCTTTGTAATGTTTTTGGCTTCATTTTTTTAAACTAATTTTGCAGATCTGTATCTGGTAGCCTGAAGAACTAATTTGAAGATAACATCATGCAACACAGCAACAGTTGTTGAATTCCCGATCACTTGTTTATTGAAAATTTGTATCATGTCTAGTACTTTTAAAAAGTATTACATAACTTGTAAAAGTAAAAACTAATAATTTACTATATGTCGTGTTCTATAATAAGTCAATGCTCTTGAGTGTAAACTAGTATAATAAAATATTCTTCAACACAAGAAAAGTAATACTTTTGCCTATTCAAATTAAAAGTGAATTCTTTTAGTATGTAGATATCACTTGTACTATTGTAAAATTCTTACTCCAAATATTTTTTTCTTTCTGGGACCAAGGATTGAACTGTGGCCCTTGTGCATGCCAGGCAAACACTTATTCTACTGAGCTATCTCCCCAGCTCCTTATTATCACTTACTACTGTATTATGAAAAGAAAAGAATTCAGAATATTACTGGTATCAAAATTGTGTGGCACAACCATGTATATAGCTCAGTAGAATAAGCACCTCTTTGGCAAGTGCAAGGTCCTGAGTTCAATCTCTGCTTAAAAAAAAAAAGAGAGAGATTATGTTGAAAACAACATATTTGAAATTAATGACTTATTGAAGCGATTTAGTGAATATATCCTGTTGTGAAATTTTTCTCTGTTTCAAGGAAAGTTTTACATTTAATGGGGTACCTTCAGTTATAAAAGCCTATTTTGTATTCCTTAGCCTCTACTCTCTCTAGTTTCAGTTAGATAAACTCAGAAGCCCTATTACTTAACATTATAAGTGAGATATACTAAGTTGCATAGAATAGTACTTAAAAATAAAAGAAATACAGCCAGCCAGATAGCTCGGCAGGTTAAAGCACCTCCTTAGAGTATAGCAGCTGGGGTTCAATTCCCCCATGCAAGACCAAATCGGCCCCTGCACTGAGACAGCAATTGAGACTGGGCATGGCGGCATGTCTATAACCACAGTGCTTCAGTGGCTGAAAATAGAATCACTGTGAGTCTGATCTACACGGTCAAACCCTGTAGACCTTGTACTAAATACACTTAAAAATCATAAAGAAATAAAAATAAGTGAAGTAAATAATTATGTGAATGGGGGCCAGGGAGAAAGTTCAATGGAGTAGGTACTTGCTTGGCAAGTACAAGGTTCTGAGTTCACCCCTGGTACTACTACTATACTTATTATTATTATTAGAATTTTTTTTTATTTTATTATTATTTTTTTCTTGTTTCAGAACTTTTGTTTATTTATTTTTATGTCTGGCTCAGCCTGCCCTGAGGGCAGGGCTGGTGCAGCATGTGGTGCTGGGGATCAAACCGCGGTCCCTGCAGCCGCCTAAGCTTTCCTAAGCAGGTGCTTCAGACCACTGAGCCATCCTGCCGGGCCATTATTATTATTATTATTATTATTATTATTAATTATTATGTGAGTGGATGAATATGTTCATTAGATTATTATGCTGTTTTTATTGTTTATGTGGGTTCGTTAACGTTTTGGTGCATATCTGTAAAACATTTAGTTACATTTATTTAAAAGTAGCACCTCATGAGTTCTCATTCTGAAATTCATAATTGTGATAAGTTAATTTTCACTGTTACTGCAATCATATATTTATGTTTCAGCTGTTCTTAACATTTCTTTATGCGTTGTCCAGTAACTTCCTCATTCATCTAAGCATTCAAAATATTGGCTGCTTCAAAATTTTGCACTATGCTTTGGCATCAGGTACATCAACATGAAAGAACACTCAATGTGACATCTAGACACTTATCATTGATTGTATCTATTGTAAGTGGCAATAGTAATCAACAGTTAATGATCAATGCTAGTAAACAATAATTAATATAAAATGAAAATAAGTTAGAGATGAACACATTGAGTCACTTCACAAACACTTCAGCAAAAATCACCTATGTAATCAAGGCCAAGAAAATAGTTAAAAAGCAGGAAGGATTTACAAAAAAATCTGAATATGAGGAGGGGCTTAATGTAAAGTTTTGAAACTATAATATTTAATCATATTATTGACAGGCAGAATGCAGGAGAGCTGCATGGAGCTTTCTTGCACCACTTAAGAAATTTGGTGGACTCTGGTTAGCCTGTGGGACTCTGGTAAGATCTAACATTTCTTAGACTCAGTGTGGAGACTGACACTGACAAAAGGTCTACAAGAGACAAAGATATAAGAAATCGGAAACCACACACCTGAAATCTCTGAAATAATCACAAAGGAAGTATAGAAACAAGCCTGTCAGGCTACAAAGGAAAGAATCTCTCATGTCTAAAAATAAATAAAGGCAATCATGAAAGAATTGCTCAACAGAGCTAAAGAATATACAGATAAAAAGAAATGAGTACCTGTACTGTAACATTCTATAACTCAGTGATATACCAAATTTTCTGTTAAAGGAGATTATAGGGCCACAGAGGAAAGGGACTGATGGTGTGTAGTGTGCCTCAAGAAAGTCACCTAGAGAGAAAACATTCTCTCTAGAGAACGTTTCCACAGAGAGCAAATTGGTCAAGTAAGGACCATGACTCATCCAGAGGGCTGGCACTGACAAAAGTTCTATAAAACACTTTACACGATTTAAAGTTAAATCCTGAGGGGATTTGACTGACCTTGTCACATACAAAAGTTACATTTTTTTGTCATATAGGCCTTGCTTTAACTTGACCTTAATCATCCTACAGAAATATTTAACCATGAGGCATAAAACATAAAGCCAGATTAACATGCTGAGCTCTAAAAGGCTCAAGTCACCAGCTACTGACATTGCCAGTTCAGTTGATAACACACTACTATTATAGACTACTGGACTATACATACCATTACATTCTCTTAGTTCAATGAGAAAAAATATTTGTACTAATAGTGTTTAGAAAAGTTATGTCTGCATCTTATACTCTGAACAACTACTTTGAAAACAACAATATGCATTGTATTAATTATTGTGGCTGTCTTGTGGCTGTCCTACTAATGTGGTGGGTTTTTTTTTTGTTTGTTTGTTTGTTTTGTTTTGTTTTTTTTGTACCTGAGATTAAACTCAAAGCCCTGTGCTTGCCAGGCAAGTGCTTATTCTACTGATCTATCTCCTTGGCCTCCTACTAACATGTTTTGACACTATCTCCTTGTAATTTCTTTCATATTAAAATTAATAAAATTTATAAAAAAGAAGAGAAGATAATAGAAAAACAATGGAAATACTAAATGAACAATACAGGGTAGAATTAGAATACATGAAATGGATTCAAACAGATATCCTGGGAACTGAGAGCTTCATTGAAAGTTGACAAAACCACTTAAATGAAATTGAAGATAGATTTTTGGACCTTCAAGACAGTGGTGCAGTTAATGAAGCTGAAAGTGAAGATCTCTTAAAACTAACAAAGAACCATGAAATAATAATTCATCACCTACAGGATGATGAAGGAAAATAATATAAGCATAATAGTTGCCAATAAATCAGTGGGAGACAGCACAAATGTCATAAAAAAGAATATTTGCAAAAATACTATCAGAAAAATTTCCAAGCATAAGGAAGTAACAGGACATACAGATAAGCAAGGCATGTAGAATTCCACAGAGCTATAATCACAATAAATCTACACCTAAATACATAATAATCAACATCATCACATAAATTCAGCAAAAATTATTAAAAACTACTAGAGAAGAAAACATCAAGTATAATGCAAAGCTCACCAGAATCATGGGCAATTTCTCAACATAAGCCATTAAATCAAGAAGATCTTGGATCCTGGCACTGCATGCTGTGCTAGCTCTGCCCCCCGTTTCACTGAGCTGATGCGCGAGTCAAGGCATGTTGACACATGCCTGTAGTGCTCACACTAGGGAAGCTGAAAACAGGAGAGTCACAATGAGTCTGAGCTGAGTAGTGAGATCCTGCATTAAAAAAGGAAAAACAACAACAAAAAAGAAAGAACTTAGGAGAGGCTAGGGAGATAGCTCCGTGGCACAAGTGCCTGCCTGGCAAGTGAAAGGTCATGAGTTTGAGGTTCCAGCCCAGACCCAAACCACACCGCTGGGAGCTGAGCCTGTGCACCCGCCACGGGTAAGCTCCCTGCGCCCCTCTGCCCCGCCTCTGCGTGCCCGCGACTAACTTCCTGTTCCAGCCCAGACCCAAACCGCACCGCTGGGAGCTGAGCCCACCCGCCGGCTGGGTCAGGATCCTTGGTCGGCCTTCCCTTTCCCCGCCCCCCCCCCTTTTTTTTTTGAACCCCTCCAGCCCAAGCTCCAGCACCGAACCCATCAAATAGCCCGTTTGGTAACCGATCTGGTCCACGAGCCTACCAGGACTACTTAATCCCAAAGCTCCACCTCCACCTACAGACCACA
>PVJA010006418.1:0-62176 GCA_004027025.1 Myocastor coypus
AGAGAGAGAGAGAGAGAGAGAGAGAGAGAGAGAGAGAGAGAGAGAGAGAGAGAGAGAGAGAGAGAGAGAGAGAGAGAGAGAGAGAGAGAGAGAGAACCTACAACTACAAAGAGATTTGGCTTCTTTTGTTTATTACTTTATCCCTGGATCTAAGAACAGTGCTAGGTACTCATAAATTTTTTTTATCTCTGTTTTTTTGGTGGGACTAGGATTTGAACTCACAACCTTGCACTTGCCAGGCAGGCACTTGTGCCACGGAGCTATCTCCCCAGCCCTGGTACTCATAAATATTTGTTGAGTGTTTTAATGTAGGATCTTTTGGTCTCAGAAAGTTTAACTCATTGGCTTTCCCCTAATGGGAATTCAGCTGAAATTTCCTGATACAATCAGCTTAGGCTATGAGAAACACTATTTCTTTTCAGACTTCATCAATGTGGTTAGGGAACAGGTACAACCAGAGCTGTGTTGTCTGTGGAAAAGAATGTGAGCAGATATCTTTTTTCTCCAGGCATATTCATGCTGTTTATGTAGATGTGATGTCAACAACGCTTGGGGTTGCCAGGTGTTCACCAAATTAGCAATAGTGCCATGCCACATTTTCCTGGGAAGCCAGCTGCCACTGTGGGGTGTGGGTAGTGATTGTCAAGGACTGGGTGGGAATCCAGGGCTGACAGTGAAGACAGAAGCTGGGGAGAACAGAGGCTCTGAAGGCAGGAAGAGCACGGGGTTCCAGGTCTGGAGGAGGTCTTCAGGTCAGGTAGGCTGCGGAGAAGAAATCAGGAACAGCTCCAGGGGACCTGTGGGCATCTACATGGCAGGATTATCAGGTTCCATCAGAAGAGGGTAAAGCCTGGATAGAAACTCTAGTTACCCTTGGAAGAGGGCAAGAGGTCTTTTCTTTCTGGTACCAGCAATCAGGGCCTTAAGTTGTCTTTTTCTTACCTCCAAGAGTCACCTTTCAGCAATCTGTGCCTGGTGGTATGCAAAAGGTGAAATACCTCCTGGCAAGAGGCCTCCTGGGCACAGCAGGTTGCAGACAGACACAGTGGACCAGGAAGGAAGGAGAGTCAGGATCCTGGGACCTAAAATACCTCATAGCAAATTAATTCCTACCAAACGCTTGTCCTTCTGTCACCTTCCAGCCTAATGGCGTTTGAAACTGAGAGGGCAGGATCTGATAGAGGAGCTGGGGTTTGGGAGCCTGAGCTGCTCTGGGTAGTTGGTGGATGCTGTTTACTCAAGAAGGTATTGAGACTCTGACAAAGACGAGTGATGTGACTTTGTTTCTCTTCAGAATCAAACGTGAACTAGCACTATTCAAAACTGGAAGGGTGGTGGTGCATGTCTGTAATCCCAGTGCTCTGGGAGACTGAAGCAGGAGATCTCAAGCTTGAGCCCAGCCCAGGCAATTTAGTCACATGATGGGACCCTGTCGCAAAATAAAATAAAAAAGGGTCTGGGGAGATATAGCTCAGTTCAGTCTCTGCTATGGAAAACAAACATCCCCACAGAAATTTAGAAGGGAGAATTTATCATGTAGCTGATGACTCTGTTATTGTGTAGATTATTCAGCAGTCATTCAGCCAACCAACATTTATCAAATGCCTGCTCTGCCAGGTGTGATGATAAAATAGTAAAATATATTTCTCTCTCTCTCTCTCTCTCTCTCTCTCTCTCTCTCTCTCTCTCTCTCTCTCTCTCTCTCTTCCCTTTCTGGGTTTTTGAGACAGAGTCTCACTATGTAGTTGAGCGGGCCTTTAACTTATTATGTAGCACAGGCAGGTCTCTAACTCAGAGACCATCCTGCTTCAACCTTCTGAGTGCTGGAATTAGAGGTGTGCACCACCACACCTGGCTGATTCTTTAACTTCACATCTCTTTTGGACTTTGTACAGCAGCTCTGTATTGAAAGGACCTCGAGAACTTTATGGGGACAAATTTCATGAACATGAAGTTCTATTTTCACTCAGGGAGCAGTCTCTCTACATCTTGCCCTTTGACTAACTCTGGTTAGTTAGTTAGTTAGTTTGTTTGTTTATTTATTGTAGGACCGAGGTTCAAACTCACAAACTTGCACTTGCCAGGCAGGCACTTGTGCCACGGAGCTAGCTCCCTGGTCACAGTTTTTTTAAAATAGAGCTCATCATGTCTATTTTAGTGTTTTCTATTCTCTTCCCCATTAGAATATTGGTTCTATGGGGGTAGAGAGAAGAGTTACTTTTTAAAGTATAGTTAAGTTCAAAGGCCTAGAACAGCACCTTGTACCCAGCAAACACTAAATCCATAGTAGTAAATGACAGACTTTTTTCTATAAAGTCACTTCTTGGAGCTGGATGTGGTGGTGCATGCTTGTGATCCCAGTACGGAGGGAGGTTGAAGCAGCAGGTTTGCAAGTTCAAGTCTTTCCAAGACAATTTAGAGAGACGTTACTTAAAGAAAATCTGGGGATGTAATTCAGTGTTAAGTGACCCTGGGTTTCATCCACAGCACTAAAAAGTCCAACAAATACTACTTCTCAGGCTGGAGCTTGGTGTTATAGCACTTACTTAGCATATGCTCTTAGTAGTTTTTAATTATAAAAGATGATTCAGGCATGGTGTCACTAACCATTGTCCCTGCAGTCTAGGAGGCCGAGGCAGGAGGAGTACATGGTGGAGTCCAGCCTGAGCAATTGTGCAGGTTAACATGATCCTGCCTCTAAAAAATAAGAAAGGGCTAAGGATTCAGGTCTGAGTGAAGACATTGGGTTTAATACCTAGTACTAAAAAAAAAAAATAGAGGAGAAAGGGACAATATGTGTGTGTGTGTTGCATTGGGGACCATCGATGTAATCACCTGGCGTCACCTACATGGAGTCTATTTACTTATTTCATTTATTTATTCATTATTGAGTTTTGATTTACAATCATAAACTTAGCTCTGCAATCCAGCTACATTTGGAGGGGAGTGAAGAAAATATGGAACCAAAAGAACTGCAGTAAGAGCAGAGACGATGGGGCATTTTGAGCAAGTAGGGCACAGGATGCTCCCCCGAACTAGAGGCATGATCTGGTAGTGGCGACACACACACAAGTCACACACAGTAGTTGGAACTGTCCACAATTGGTGGTGGTGAACTTCTTGCTGGTTTTGCCATTTCTGGACCTGAAGTGCTCCATGACCTCCATGGTGTTTATGTCCTCTCTCACCTTCATGAAGATCGTGTGCTTACTGTCCAGCCACTTGATCTTGGCAGTGAAAATGAAACACCAGGAACTGTTCGTGTTTGGTCCAGAGTTTGCCATGGACAAGGTGTCCAGCCTGTGTGCTTCAGGATGAAGTTCTTGTTAGTGAATTTCTCCCCACAGGTGGATGTGCTGCCAGTGCCACTATGGAGCATGAAGTCCCCATGCTGGCACATAAATCCTGGAATAATTCTGTGAAAGTAGGAACCTTTAGGGTCAAATCCTTTCTCTCCAGTGCTGAGCACAAAATTTTCCTGATTCTTTGGAACTTTGTCTGTATACAGCTCCAAGAAGATGTGGGCCAGGCTCACTGTCGGCAGTGATGTGGAAGAACATGGTGGGCTTGACCAAGGTTGGCAGCAAGTGACCAAAGGGAAGGATAGCAACATCTGCAAAGCCTATGTTGAGTGGTTTTTTTTTTTTTTTTTTTGTCTTTTTGAGACAGGGTCTCGCTATGCAGTTGAGGCTGGCCTTGAGCTCACTTTTGGAGCCCAGGCTGGTCTCGAACTCGCACCGATCCTCCTGCCTCAGCCTCCTGAGTGCTGGGATTACAGGCGTGAGCCACCACGCCCGGCTGTTGAGTGTTTTATACCAGCAAAAATCTTTTTTTTTTTCAATACTTGAAACATTTACTAGGAAGTTTCCATCAGTCTTTCACTTGAAGTTATAGCCACCAAGCCATCAATTCATTCTTTTACTTTCACCAAAGCTTATTAAATGAGTGTTTGCTAAGTGTGTGTTGCTGGAGGGATATTAGGACAATGTGTACCTGAACTGAACTTTGATTTCTTGGGGGAGACTGAACACCTCCGTGAGCAGAAGACTGTGTTCACTAATATATTGTGAACTCTGAGGATTCTGCTGGGGCTCAGAAGAAGAGGTGCTCGCTTTGGGGGGGTTTGGGTGTCAGGGAAAGTTTCCTAGAGGAGGCAGCATTATGCATGAGACTTCACAGGGCAGAGAGGAAGGTGCACAGCCCAGGCTGAGGAGCAGCTGTAGTATATAGGACAGTGGGACTCATGGAGACAGGTCTAGAGAAGAAAGGATCCATTCATCCTGGGGATGTAGTGCAAAGTGGGGTTCTACCCAGAGAGATGGACTGTAGGATGCGGATAGCAGAAGTGCACTGGAGTTGCCTTGGGAGCCTTGAATGGCACATTGCATAGTTTAGACTTTATCACAAAAGTAGTGGGATTTCCAAACAAATTTGGAGTCATGGGTGCTATATACACACTGGGATTTTAGCAAGTTATACTGGTTATGTGTGGGTTGCTGGGCTGGAACAAAAAGAAATTTGAAGGAGCAAAACTTGTGGAATGGAGAATCAATAGAGAGCAGATATTGTGGAAGGAGGAACAATTGTGAAATGAATGGATTTGAGGGAGTTTGTGAAGGGAAAGCCATGGGAGCTTGGTAACTACATGAAGGAAATGAGAACCAAGGGAAGGAATAATTAAGGATGGTATTTTGAGGGCTTTATTTCTTAGTGGGTAGGGCAACCATCACATCGTTGGTAGAAACATGAAAATTGTTTTGGAAATTTCACCTAAGGCAGAAGTTCTCAACCTGTGGGTCACGACCCCGGCGGGGGTTGAATGACCAAAACACAGGAGTCACCTAAAGCCATTCCGAATCATAACTGTAGCAAAATTACAGTTTTGAAGTAGCCACCAAAATTATTTTTTGGTTTGGGGTCACTGTAACATGAGGAACTGTATTGCGGGGTCATGGCATTAGAAAGGTTGAGAACCACTGAGCTAAGGCAAAAAGAAGACCTCTCTGAGTTTAAGCATGTAGAGCTGGAGGTGGTATTGGGACACTAGGTGGAATTAAACAAGCTCCATCTCAGAATTTTATAGCAGGTCTGTATATCACCTCTTATGGATGGGTGAGGTGGCCAAAGTCCTCTAGTTAGAGTTTGGGCTTGTGCCCAGACCTGCCATATGACAAATAGCCAACCTTCTTCATCCTTTCTAGTTGTGGAATATTGTCTCTGTTTCCTGTATCTTAGAGTTTGTGGCAGGGAAGCTCTTGGGATTTTCATGCATGTTATGACCATCTTATCAGGGACTGTGACATTGAACCCTTTGGCTCGATCTAACAAACACTTCGTCACTCAATCTAAGCCTCAGCAAGCTTCTTCCTAATAGTTTATTAAGGTAGAAGGTGATACAGCTCTCACTCATCTTTTCTACTGTCACAAAATCTATTTTATAACTTCTGTTTCCTTTTGAGGACATTTCCCATCTTCCTTTATACTATATTTTCCCTGGATTTGACATTTTGAAGCTGGAGATGGGACAAAATTGTTGACTATTACAGTGTTTAGCCCCAGGGGCCATTTCTAAGGGAAAAAGCTCAATCTATTACGAGGGGGGCAATGAGCCCTTGACATCCCAAGAGCTCTGTCAGCTGAAGCCCATTCATTTAGACGAGACTGACACATCCATCCTCATAAATACCAATTCTTGGTCCCAGCTATGTGGGAGGGACAGTGGCCTGGAGGATGACACCAATAGTTTTTGAAGGGCATAGCCTGCCATTAGATGACTCAGTGAGTATCCTAGCACTTTAGCCAGGAGGCAGGGCAAGAGCTGTTTCTTTATCCTCTTGAGGTTGGGATTACTCTGTCTTGGCATCAGGTCTATAGCAAAGCCTTCATGAATCAGCTCTCTGCCTATGATCTCATCAGCCAAAGCACAGCTTCAGCATGGGAAGCAGAGCCTCAGTGCTTACATTTCCAAGATGTCTCAGCCACTGGCCTTGGAGTAAGATCTGCTTGGTTTCAAATCCTAGCTGTTCTGGTGATATATATATATTTCACCGGCTTATGAGAGGTAATGTGGAAAGGTTTAGTTAAAAAAAAAAATTTAGCATAGTGTTCTAGCCCAATAAATGCAATCAATAGTGTTATTAGTAGCACAGTCCTGTATTTCAGTGTCAGTAGTGGGTAATAGTGTCAATTCTGGAGTTAGATAATTTAAGCTGTAACTAGCACTGCAAAATGTAATTTTAAAAGTTAGATTTTGTTGTAGAGATAAGCAGTTTTTCTAAACTTCTTCCACACATGTAATCAATATCCTTTCTTCTGTTCAACCCCAAAGGAGGCCAGAGCTCAGGTTCTTTTCCACAAGAAAGAAAAATAAATCAAAGACTGCTGCAGAGATAAAACAATTGTGGACATCTACATTGTTTCTCTGTGCTCCTCCTTGCTGTTCCTTGCTATAGAAGACCCTTAGTCACCTATACAAGGAGATGGTGATTTGAAGGACAGGGGCTCTAGGGTCTCCTTTATCTCCTCAGAACTAGCTTTAAATAGATCCTTCTTTTCCTTTTAAACAAAGTATATGACCTTTAGTCAGTGGTGAGCAAGTGGACCAAGCTTATAAACCTAAGTGGTTAATAATAAGACTGGGTAAGTGTGAATCAGGCATCCTTATCTTGGGCAACTTCATTTTGCTGAGTCTGTTTCCTCATTTGTAAAATGTGAATAACCTGTCTCCCAGGGTCACTGTGAGGATGAAATAATGCAAACTAAGTGTTCAGCACAATTGCCAGAATTGCTATTAGCCTTTGTTTTCAAAACCTAGCTCAGGATGTTACTTTTGCTACAAACCTTATTAATCACTTCTAATCTTCACTGATTTGGGTCTCTCTTGTAATTCATCTTATACTGTTCTTATCTTCCTTAAAAGCTTGACTAGGCCTGCAAAGCTCACCCTGGTCTCACTTTGAAGGTTTGTCTTTCGCATTGTTATTGTATTACTGTGTCCTAAAGCCCCACAAAACCAATGTTAAGATCCCTGAAATTAGAATAGTACTGTGAATGGTTTTTTTTTTTTTTTTTTTTTTTTGGCTTGTTCAGGCTGCCTTAAGGGTGGGTCGGGTAAAGCTTATGGAACCGGGACTTGAACCCCAGCACCCTATGTTTGCCAGTTTGCCGAGCGGGCACGCTTAAACAACAGAGCTACGCCGCAGATCCCCTGTACTGTGAATGATACAGCAAAAGTTCCTAAAATTTATTTAAACGGTTTTGTTCCGTTAAGTTTCCACTCTCTGAGCAGTTGCTCATTCTCCCATTTCTCCTTTTTTGGAGCGTCTGCTTTCTTCTCTGAGATCCCCATGCTACCTAAGGGTGCAAAGGACTTGGAAACCTCACTGGCCTACAACCCAGGACGGCAGAATCACAGGCGCGTGCGCAGAAGGGCACCACCCACCTGACGTCAGCGTGCCGGGCTGGGCTCAGCCTCCTGTGACGCCAGCCTTGTTACAGCCCCACCCCCGCACGCTCGCGCCCTCCCGCGCATGCTCTGAAACCCGCCCCCATGCGTCACAGAATGGCCTCGGACCCCCCGGGCGGCTCCTGACGTGTCGGGGAGGAGCCTGGCGCGGAGGTCCGTGGAGTGGAGCTTGGGGCTGCAGAGGGAAGCGCCGCTGATCGGCTGGGCGGGCCTGGCCAGGCCAGCAGAGCAGAGACGTCGAGCGAGCGGCTGCGAACATGAGCTTTTGACACTTTACAGGTGAGCCCGCCACGCGGGGCCGCTCCCGGGGATCCCGGCCGGGCGGCGGCGCTAAGGCCTGCCCCAGGGGAGCCTGCCCGGCCTGGGCGCTGAGTGCGAGGCCCCTCCGCTGGGCTCTGGGGCGCCCGGTCTGGAGGGAACTGTTCCAACCGCTGTAACTGTCCCCTTCTCCCACTGGTCCGAGGTGTGGGCCTCTAGGAGTGCCTGCGAGGGAGCGAGCACGGCAGCTTCCAGATGTGCTTCTGTCCCGAGGTGGGGACGGAGGCCGGGACGTGGCACCGCTGGTCGGGGCGCTGGTGGCGCTAGGAGTGGCTCAGTCGGAGGTGGCAGCGCGCACCAGCCCTCTCCCTTCAGCCTTCGCGGAATCCCTTCAGCTACGAGTGTTAAGGGCCATTTGGATTTTGAGCTCCCTGCGCCTCTTTTTGTGGGGGGCGAGTGCGGGCGCAGCCCACGCTGGACTCTGATTGGCATTCCCGTGACTCCCCCCTTGTAGTTCAGGAAAGTGTCACCAGCGGGTTTGGGTTGGTTGTGCTCCTCTCTTTTCTTTTTTGGCTGGCAAGCAATGAAGTAACCATTGAAGTTTTGCTAAGAAAGTGGAGGTTCTTTCACTAATAATGATTCCATTCCATTTCTGTAGCACCTTTACGCATTTCTGTCTCTTGAATCTCATCACGCTAAAGTTGTGACAGATAACAGTATTGCCACTTGCTGGATGGGGAAATTGAGCCTAGAGGGGAGGCAGTGGAATTATGTATATAGCTGAGTTCAAAATACCGAGAGGCTTAGCTTGGATCAGAATCTACATTTCTAGGCTCAGAGTTCTGGATTTATTTATTTGTCTTTTTGAGACAGAGTCTCGCTATGCAGTTCAGGCTGGTCTTGAGCTCACTTTTGTAACCCAGGCTCGTGCCGAACTCGCGCTGATCCTCATGCCTCAGCTTCCCAAGCGTTGGGATTACAAGCGTGCGCCACCACACCCGGCAATGAGATTTATATTTACTGCTCAACTAGAAAGCAAAGCAAAACTTTGACTTGTCAAAGGTATACGAGGATTTATCCAGTTTTTTGAGTAAACTCACCTGAGAAAGAACTATTTAGTTAAGAGTAGAACCTTAAGGTGGTTCATAAGTGACTGGTTATTTTGCCAGGTGCAATATGTTGCTTTTTGTGCACCTGATATGACAGTGGCTTTGCAAAATGTAATTATGGATACAAAATGTACTATTAAGTTATAGGGTGAGGAGGAGCTTGGAATATTTGTTTTTTGAATTATGAGAGTTACTATGCTTAAGGAACAAAGAAAATCTTTAGCTATTTAAAATTGGAGCTGGGGGTATGGTGATACATACCTGTAATCCCAGCACTTGAGGAGGCTGAGGCAGATGGATTCCTGTGAGTTACAGACTAGTATAGGCTAGTGAGTTCAAGGCTGGCCTGAGCTACATAAAGATCCTGTCCCAAAAAACAAGGAAAGCATGCGATAGTAACTACTTTTTTTTTTAATGGCCGGCTTAATCTGCCCTGGGGGTGATGCTGGTGCAGCAAGTGGTGCCTGGGATTGAACCACCTAAGGAAATGTTTTAGACCCCTGAGCCATCTCGCTGGCCTTGGATAAATAACATTTGAAATGAATGACATACAGCTATCTATTAAAATTTAGGTTGTGCTCATGATATTTATATAATTATAAAACTTTTGATTTTTTTAAAACCATGTGGAGGGACCAGTGATATATAGCTCAGTGGCATAAGTGCCTGCCTGGAAAGTGTAAGGTTGTGAGTTTATCCCCAGTATGGAAAAAACAAAACAACAAAAAAATCCATACTGAGATAAGTTTGATTACTAAAGCTTAAAGTTACTAAATTTCTGGCTGAAGTTTCTGAGCATCCCATGCAGATGGAAAAAGAAGTTTGATAGAACTATAAGAAATGTTATTTGTGATTGGCTTTGAAAAGTTAAAAATTCTGTAGAAGTTATCTTTCGGAGAAGTAGAAGAATTTCAGTAAAAAGCCGTGTATTATATATAGGGGATTCCAGAAGAACGCTTTCAAACTCATTAGTCCCATCTTTACTTTTATTAACAAGACAATATGTAGAACAGATTTTACTATTGTGCAAGAAATAGTTTTGCTGTAAATAAGGCATTTTGGACAGTTTCCAACCCAAATGAGTTGTCCTTTGTTAGATATCTGAAAATCACATAGTGTGTGATAATATCTAATGTAAAAGTTGTAATTTTAAGACTCATACTCCATGTGTATGAGACATAGTATTAAGGGAAGAGTAGAGGAGAAGAGAATAGTTATCTGCAGTGCAGCTTCAGAAAATTGTACGTGTGCCATTTGAACAGGTGTTTATATTAATTTAGTTTTTGGCCTTCATATATCTTTTCCCTCTATTTTCAGCATGTTTTGGTATTAGCTAATTTCTTGTAGCCTTAATATATCTAGTTGTATAGTTTCAAATGACAGTGAACATATCCTCTTAGGATAATTTTTTTTTTTTTGTCTTTTTGAGACAGGGTCTCACTATGCAGTTCAGGCTGGCCTTGAGTGCACTTTTGTAGCCCAGGGTGGTCTTGAACTCGCACCAATCCTCCTGCCTCAGCCTCTGGAGTGCTGGGATTACAGGCATACATCACCACGCCCAGCTCCTCTTAGGATAATTTGAGTCAAACTGAACACATTTTTAATACCCTAAAGCAATCATATATATATATATATATATATATATATATATATATATATATATATCTGTAGTGATAGTACATTTTTGTTATTTATAAAAACATGGTTTTTTTAAAAAAAGGGTAAGTTGTAAAATTAGAGTGATAAAGCTGGATAATTTAGGAAACAAAAAATATGTGTGAACAGAGTAAGAACTTTTTGCTTAATTCTTAATCTTGCTCATATAAGCAGTGCCAGAAGAGAAGTTTTGAAAATGCTTCCAGTAGTGGTGGTATCACTGAGACAGGAATATAGCTCCCTGAAATGATTGCTACTAAGGAGTCATTTGTATGTTTTAGGTTCTGACACTTGTTTACTTTGTGGTCAAACTTCAAAGATTCACTACTGAGCTACCAATTCTTAATAATTTAGTGAATACGTTGTGTTTACTGTGTGTCTGGATCTGTTAAAAGCACTTTACACATATTAAGTCACTATTCATAACAATCTCATGTTAGTGATCATCTCCATTTTGTAGGAGAGGAAATGGGATACTGAGTAGTTTAGTAACTTCCCAAATTCACCCAACTAGTAAGTAAAGGAGCCTAATTTCAGATACAGGCAATTAGAATTCACAGTCTGTAGTCTTTAATCAGTATGCTGTACTATTCCTATGATTTATTCTTGGTTAAAATTTTAAAATTTGATTTATTCTGGAAAAGATGATCATTTTGGTGCAAGATTTCTGGCATAAGTTATAATACTGCTTGAAGGGCCAAGAAGCAAGTTGTGAAAATAGTCTTTGGATTAGAAAAAGTGCTAACATAGAATTCACATAAGATTCAGTTAGAAAATTAAGAATGTGTGGAAAGCTGGGTGTGGTGGCACTTGCCTTTATTTCTAGCACTGGAGAGGCAGAGGCAGGAGGATTGCTTCCAATTCAAGGCCATTTAGGGGTATATAGTGAGTTCAAGGTCAGTTGGAGCTACATAGCAAGACCTTGTCTCAAAAAACCAGAAAAGACAAAATGAAGCAAAAGAATATGTCTCTTACAGCAGAGAACAACTGAATTCTTAATAGGGCACTCAGAGGTGTAAACAATATTGTTCCCCAGGGATCAGTAGTCAAGTGTCCTTCAAAACAGTAACTGCTGTGAGGTTCTGACTGTGTACAAGCAGCAAAGAGCAAAAACCCCAACACCACCCAGGAAAGTTTCAGAGTGGCCACATGAGTCACATTTATAGGTGAAAACAGTCCTGATCCCCTTTGTAGGAGTGGATTCACATTTAAGTACATACAGTAAGAAATTCAAATAAATGTTAGATGCTGAGGAAGGCATCTGACAGTCATTAGAAACTCCATAGACACTAGTGCTGCGTAGTAACAAAAAGTATTAAAAACTCAAAATTTATCCTGTGAGTAAAATGTGAAGTATTAAAGTAACACTAGTTTTGCAGCTTCAGAAAGTTTATATGTAAGCATGACTACAAAAATATTTATGAGACTGACATGAGTGTTAAGTGCTCATAGGCTAAAAAGGCAAATATTAATATTGGGAGCACCAAAACTGAGAATTATTATCATCAATCTATTCAAATCAGAAAAGGCATTAAAAAAATATAAACTTGTTTGCCAGATTCTGGGACCTTACAACAGAGCAACATATGAAACTTATGACAAATGCAGATTTAAAAATGGGAAGTTCATTGATAGCTATAAAGTTATGGAACTTATTCCATTGCTTAAAATAATTCAAAAATCAGTCAGTGTAAAATTTTAGATTTGAAATCATTCATTGAAGTGTTTTGTATAAGGATCAGGACTTTCTTAAATAGCCTTTGAAGTTTCTATTTGCCTTTTTTGTAATCGACAGATGAGTATTATGCCTTTACCATACACTCAGATTTATCCACCTTAATCTGTTATTTTATGGGACCCTCCATTTTTTGGGAGCCATTGCTTGTTTTGAACTATTCTCTGGACCTACAGGCTAGGATTCCTTCCCAGACTTCTTTTCATTGCAGTCTTGGGTTGGGGTCTCTGTGGGCTGCATCCTATGCAGTCAGGCCACTGTTTTATTCCTTTTGTAACTCTCAGGTAGTGTGTAGGAAGATAACTCGTGGTTTATGTACAAGAAAAAAAATCTCTCATTTTCTAAATTATCTGTTAACTCTCAGTTTAGTAGATCCTAGGCTTTTCTTCTTTGTTACTGGTATCCCATTTGCCTTATGATTCCTGGTTGTCTATGTATACTTTGGACTGATGGCTGGATTACTGAGGTAACTGGTATACAGTAGTTTCTCTGATGTTCTCCCCAGCAAGTCCCATCAGCTGTATTCTTTGTGGTGCCCTGACTGTGAATGTAGTTTGCCATGCATTAGACTGGTAAGTTTATGCAACTGGAAATAATAGATTTTAATACATGGTGGTACATTGCGAGGTAGAAATAAAATACTCGTAGGTGTGTTTGCTTATTGCTTAAGACAGGGATTCAGATGTTCAAGGAAAATGTGCTCTCTACTTTGGAAGTAGATGAGTATTGAAGGAAACGTTATAAGTCAATTTATGCATTACGTGTTTCTGGTTATGTGGAGAGTATAGAAGGATTTATGAATGAGACAGGACCTGCCCTCAAGGAACTATCTAGGGAGACTGCCTTTCTTTCCTCTGAAGCTGTGGTTGAAAGTAAAGTTAGTAGCAGCAGAGCTTTGTTCTTCTGTTACTGGTTCTCAGAACATTTCAAAAAGCAGAATCGTTGGATTGGGTATCAGAAATGACATTTGGATCATGTGTTGATGGGTAGTTGCCAGTGTTGAAATGGTAGCATATCCAGATTTAGGGGCCATGCCCATGATCTTGTGATTGCCTTCTTTAGAGTTGGATTTGTAGATCACAATTGTAGGATATCTGGGAGGAAAGACCTTCTATAAAGCATTAAAAGGGCACAGGGATTATTGCTTTATCTCTGGATACTTTCTCATATGTCTTACAATTCTATCCTTACCTGGATTGTTAAAATATGTCCTTTTGCAAACAGGCACAGGGGCCAGGGATTCAATCCCTGGGCTTGCAATGCTGGCCCTGTCCCCAGGGTGTGTTGAGACAGCTATTGAGACTGGGCATGGTGGTGCACGACTATAATCTTGGGAGGCTGTAAACAGGCTGATCACTACAAGTCCAATCTAGCTGTAAGACCCTGAACATCCTGTAGACCCTTCCCTAAAATAGAAAAAAAAAAAAAAAAAAAAAAAAAAGTCCTTTATTTCAAGGAGACTTAGGCTGTACCTTTGAGGAGTTACTGATTGCACACAGTGATGACTTTAAGTATGTACTTTGAGTCCTTTGAAATATGAATATGTCTTATTCCTGGATAAGCCTTGTTTGTCTTCATAGAAGCCTTACTACAAAATGAACTACTTACAAATAAGATTACCTGTTTCTGAAGTGAAAATTAGGAACTTGGGATGAAGGATCAGTATTATAAGTTACCTAATGTAGTTCAAACCTTTTTATATAAAAAAAATTGAGGCTCTGCTTAAGTAATTGAATAGCAGAATTGGAACCCTATAACCCAGAGCTTCCAACAAGACTCCCAGTCTGTGGGGTTAACATTTTAAAGTGCGGTCATGCTATAAAGGTGTCCCCCAGAACAGAACAATACAGACAAATGTGTGCTTGTGTAGGGGAAAATCAGATTAGGGGAAGGTATATTTGACTAATAAATATTTATCCAGTGCAGAACAGTATCTAACTCATATAGGCATTGTGTAAATGTTTGCAAGCATTAGGTGCTTCCTCTGAGCAAGGCTTTATGCTTGGTGTCATAGTGAAATATAAGATGTGTCAGAGGTCCATCTCATTCAAAGAACTTTTGTGTTGATTGGTAATTTAGAATAATTAGAAAGTTAACTAACAGCTGTCAAGATAATAATAGTATGATGGAGAAAGACTTGATTAAGAATAATTTGCAGTGGGCTGGGGATATAGCTCAGTGGAATAGCACCTGCTTGGCAAGTGCAAGGTCCTGCATTGATTTCTTGTAACTTTCCTCCCTGCACAAACACCACCAAAAAAACAAAACAAAACAAAACAAAACAAAACAAAACAAAAAAAAAAACAAAAAAAAACAAAAAAAAACAAAAAAAAAAAAACAAGATAGGCCTCAAAGGAATTAAACCAAATGTGTAAAGTTATATTTTTGTTTCATTCCATTAAAATCTCTGCTCATACCTCTTTGGTATGCCCACCTAGAAGCTGCAGTTTTATATTTATTCTTACTTGTAATAGTTCTCGCTAAGTGAACTATATTAGACGAACTTCTAAATTCTCTACATCTCCAGGGTTTCATTAATTTACTTTTATTTATTTATTTTTTAATTTAATTTAATTTTCTTGTTTCAGAACTTTTGTTTGTTTATTTATTTGTTTTTCTGGCTGGCTCAGCCTGCCCTGAGGGCAGGGCTGGCGCAGCATGTGGTGCTGGGGATCGAACTGCAGACCCTGCAGCCGCCCAAGCTTTCCTAAGCAGGCGCTTTCGACCACTGAGCCATCCTGCCAGGCCCCCATTAATTTACTTTAAAGTTGGACTTGTTGTTGTTGTCTTCTATGGATTATATGTTGAATCAACTATCACTACTTTCCATATATATTGTTGGGCATCTCCTGTTGTGCAGGCATTGTGCTGAGGTAGAAATACATACAGTAATAGTGCACAGCCTAACAGAGGACACAAAAGGGTGAGCAAATGTATTTCTGTACGGTAAAGATAGCATTGAAAGCATCCATCGGGATAGCTGTGGCTGAGAGTACAGGAGATTTGAATGCTCTTTGAGGACAAGACAGGCTTTCTGGAAGAGGTGACAGCTGGGTCTTTTTTTTTTGACAGCTGGGTCTTAAAGAAAACACAAGAGCTTTCCAAATGTAAAGAATGGGAAGCCAGCCGGGCATGGTGGCGGACTCCTGTAATCCCAGCACTCGGGAGGTTGAGGCAGGAGGATTGATGTGAGTTTGAGACCAGCCTGGGCTACAAAAGTGAGCTCAAGACCAGCCTGAACTGCATAGCAAGACTCTGTCTCAAAAAGACAAAAAAAAAAAAAAAAAAAAAAAAAAAAAAAAAAAAAAAAAAAAAAAAAAAAAAAAGAATGGGAAGCCATTTCAGGTAGAGAAGATGCCCAGATCTGAAATGAAATGGCAAGGGATATTAAGACACTTTTGAACAACAACAACAAAAAAAAGACACTTTTGAACAGTAGTGCTGGGTTGCTTATGAAGGATAGGCACAAATGTCGGGTGGGCCTGATGGTTTTGATATTCAATAACTTGACAGTTGGGAGTTTTAGTCCAAATGCAAGGTTAATGAGCTAGATTTTTTTCGTCTTCATCTCTGCAAAAGATCTGAAGACAAAAGATCCTTGAGTGGTGATATGTGCCTAAAATTTCTGTTACTTAGGAGGTTGAGCAGGTTCGAGGTCAGCCTTGATAACTTAGACCCTTTTTTTTAGTGTTGGCTTTTTAAAAAAATTATTTTATTTTAAAGAGTAAAAACAAAAACAAACGCAAAAGCAAATAGCAAAAACAAGGACAGAAATGGTAACATACAACAATATATATGGTACATATTTTCAAAGCAAGAATAGCAAATTAATAATGGTTGTTACATATTTTTATCATCAAATCTGTTACACAGATTCATAGATATAGGTTTGCAAGATTAGACAAATAATTGAACCTTAATGCCTGTTTTCAGTAAACCTTAACTTTTTCTTGACCTTTTTACTTTATTTTTTAATTTATTTTAAAGCATGCATAAAATAATAATTGATAAGACATTAGAAGTGGAACCCATTTAGAACAAGATGAGAGGTATTTAACAGTGGTTTTTGTATTGTATATTGCTGTCTTGATGTAGTTGCTCAGATTCCAGATATTAGCATATAGTTGGTCAAAGTAAAAATTTTAAACATTAACACTATTTAAAAAAAACTGGGCCTGGCAGGATGGCTCAGTGGTCTAAAGCACCTGCTTGGGAAAGCTTGGGTGGCTTCAGGGACCGCAGTTTGATCCCCAGCACCACATGCTGCGCCAGCCCTGCCTTCGGGGCGGGCTGAGCCGGCCATAAAAATGAGTGAATAAACAAAGATTCTGAGACAAGAAAAAATAAATAAATAAATAAAATTCTTGTGGGCCGGGGATGTAGCTCAGTGGCGCAGTGCCTGCCTAGCAAGCACAAGGCCCAGAGTTCGATTCCTGGTACCAAAAAACAAAAATAGTAAAAAGACCAATAAAAAAAACTGGTAGAAATTAGTAATACAATCATCTCAGCTATTCTGAATATATAATTGTGTGATTTTTCCCCCTTCCTTTTTTTCCTATCTTGTCTCCTTCCCCTCATATTTGTTTATTTCTTATATTCAGTTTCTTTCCATTTTACTATGATAGACTCTATCTTAAAATTGAAAAAAACAAAAAAGACTGGATAGGTAGCTCAGTGGTAGGGTGCTGGCTGAGCATAAATGAAGCCCTGATTTTAGTCCACAGGAGCCCCCCCTCTCCGAACAGACAAACAAAAAAATCACTGAAGTTGGAGATGGAGTAGACTTTTAATTAACAAAGAGAAGGCTTTTAGAAATGTGATAGTAGTAAGTTATTAGGCATGCCTAAACTGGTAGCGTCACCTGGAATGAAGTTTTCAAGCAGGGGTTTTGATGCAGTTGAGAAGAACATGCAGTAGCAGCATCTCTGACACTGTACCTGTTTCTGTCACCTGATTCCCAGAACAACTTGGAACTCTGTGCTGGATGGTTCTATGGGGCCACGTCACCCGAATCCGGGGCAACAACCTTAGTGGCTTTGTGCTAAAAGGACTGTGTTGTTTCATCTCCTGTCATAACTTCACCTTCGATATTTGTTGTTCCTGACTGAGACAGTGAAGTGGTACATGTGCCTGAGTTACATGAGAGAGTTAAGCACTCCTGGGATCTTTCATATTTAACTCCCTCCAGGATGCTGCAGATTTAGCAGTGTCCCAGATTTTAAGCCTTTACTTAGATTTCTGTGTTCTCTATTTCATTTATAATACTTTGTCTTAATATTTTATAGGCTTTTTTGATCATGGATGGTGAAGATATACCAGATTTTTCTAGTTTAAAGGAAGAAACTGCTTATTGGAAAGAGCTTTCCTTGAAGTATAAACAAAGGTAATGTTGAAAAGTATGTTAAAATTATGGAAAGTCATTTGGAGTGCATTGTTTAGTTTGTGCCTCTCCACCCCATATTGGGGGTTGAACTCAGGGCCTTTGTTCAAAGCTACATTTCCAGCCCTGTTTTATTAGTTTTTAGTTTGAGACTGAACCTTACCAAATTGCTATATTAGTCATACTGGCATTGAACTTCTGATTCTCCTGTTCCTTCAGCCTCCCAGAATGCTAAGATTATAGGCATGTGCTACCAGGCCCAGCTTGTGTGTGTGTGTGTTTTAAAAACAAAGCTAAATGTAGAGTTTAGACTTCAAATTGTGATTTTAGAAATAGTTATAACGTTACTTGTATTTAAATAGCATAGCATAAACATACCATAAATATTTATTGTTCAGAAGTAGTAGCCGGGCGTGGTGGTGCACCCCTGTAATCCCAGCACTCGGGAGGCTGAGGCAGGAGGATTGGTGCGAGTTCGAGACCAGCTTGGGCTACAAAAGTGAGCTCAAGGCCAGCCTGAACTGCATAGTGAGACCCTGTCTCAAAAAAAAAAGAAGTAGTAAGAAAATGCTGGGAATGGTAGTGCATGCCTGTAATCCTAGATGCTGATACAGGAGAACTGCCATGAGTTCCAGGCTAGCCTGGACTACATAGTGAGATGCTGTCTATAAAAAAAAGAAGAAAAAAAAAAAAAAAGGAATAGGAAAATTTGGTGCCTTTATGAATTTTTTTGATAATTTGCTTCTTTGAATGTTTATTACTACACTGGACCATCTTTGGTCTGCTGTGTTTGTACTCCTTCTGCCTCATTTGCCCGTTTGGAGAATGTTGTAATGGATGTTAGTTCTCTTTGGGCAAGCATTATTAGTATCTATGTATGGCCAAGCTTGGATGGAGGAGGATACACACAAGAGCTATGGAACATTTTATAAAAGTTTCTTTCTTTTTTTGTTTTGGTATCTGGAATTGAACTCAGGACCTTGCACTTGCCAGGCAGGTACTTGTGCCACTGAGCTATATCCCTGGCCCCAAAATCTCAATTATTGTCAGAGAGATAGCTGAGTGGCTTATGATTTATAAAAATAAAGATGCATTGTTTTCTTCTAGTTTTAAGTTCTGTGGAAGAATAAGCTAATGGTATTGAACCATGTAGACTTTCATAACTGTTGTAATCACTGATTTGTGAGTTTTTGGGGGGCTTACATATAATTCATTTTCATTGAGCCCTAAATACATAGAGTAAAAAATATGAAAAAGATTATCTTTATTGTTTAGAGTATTTTATCAGAGTATTAGTTTCATTTCAGACAAAGATTATTGGATGGATATATGATTGTCTTCAAGGTGATATTATGGTTCCTGCTGTTTCTCATCTGTCCCACTTTGTTTCTGATTAGCTTCCAGGAAGCTCGAGATGAGCTAGTTGAATTCCAGGAAGGAAGCAGAGAATTGGAAGCTGAGTTGGAAGCGCAATTAGAACAGGCAGAGCAAAGAAACAGAGACCTGCAAGCTGATAACCAAAGACTGAAATATGAAGTGGAAGCACTAAAGGTAATTGTGACAGTGGAATGGGTGTCATGGGGGTGGCACAGCATGTGGTACCCAGGGTTGAACCATGGTCCTTGCAGTTGCCTAAGCTTTCCTAAGCAGGCGCTTTATTTTTTATTTTTTTTTTAATTTTTATTTATTTATTTTTTCTTGTTTCAGAACCTTTATTTGCTTATTCATTATTTCTATGACCGGCTCAGCCCGCCCCGAGGGCAGGGCTGACACAGCATGTGGTGCCGGGGATCGAACTGAGGTCCCTGAAGCTACCCAAGCTTTCCCAAGCAGGAGCTTTAGACCACTGAGCCATCCCGCCGGCCCCATAAGCAGGCGCTTTAGACTGCTGAACCATCTTGCCAGCCCTCCACTGGCCACTTTCTTTTGCCACTTTCTTTTCATCCACATATGCCACTTTCTTTTCATCCGTTCTCTGAGGTGGGTAGGCTGCTTCCAAGCTTTAACTGTTAGCAGTGCTGCTGTCAGCATGGGTTTGAACATATCTCTGGAGTGTGACTTTTGGGGGCCTGGCTATTATTTTTTGAGATGGTCTTGGTGAGCTGCTCATTGCCTCAGGCTGGGCTTGAGATTGTGGTCTTACCTTAGTCTCCCAGAGTGCATAGATTACAGGTATATTCTACCATATCTGGCCAGGGCTTTATTTTTTTTTTTTTTTTAGAGATATTATAAGAGTAATTGTTGACTTGATTTTATGTGAGTTAAGGTTCTTAGAATTCTTTTTAAAATCTTATAAAAAGGAGAGGGAAACCATCAACTCAGATTGTGGGTAAATTCCCTGAAGTTTTTTCCTTCAAATTGGATTATTTCTCTTATTATAAAAGACAGTATTAATAATATATCTTTTCTTCTGTATGCCTTAGGAGAAACTAGAACATCAGTATGCACAGAGCTACAAGCAGGTTTCTGTATTAGAAGATGATTTAAGTCAGACCAGAGCCATTAAGGAGCAGTTGCATAAGTATGTGAGAGAGCTGGAGCAGGCCAATGATGACCTGGAGCGAGCAAAAAGGTAAAGGATGTGTGCTGAGTGAGAAAAATCCAAGCTCACTGTCTGTGATTAAATTCTGTATCATTAGGCTTGACCTCTCATCTAGATTTTAGTCCCAGAACATTTTCTTTTGGTATTTCCTGTCACTTGTAACTCATTGGGTTGAAAGGGACCAGAACTTCTTATCTTCTCTCTTCTGAACTTTTCTTTTTTTTTAATTTATTTTATTTTATTTATTTATTTTTTTCTTGTTTCAGAATCTTTGTTTGTTTATTCACTCATTTTTATGGCCGGCTCAGCCCGCCCCGAGGGCAGGGCTGGCACAGCATGTGGTGCCGGGGATCAAACCACAGTCCCTGAAGCTGCCCAAGCTTTCCCAAGCAGGCGCTTTAGACCACTGAGCCATCCCTCCGGGCCCATCTTCTGAACTTTTCTTTTAATCTTTTTTTTTTTGTGTGTGTGATTATGTGTTGACCTTTCTGGTTCCTTTTAAAAACTTGTTTCATGCATCCCTCTATTTTTTATCCTCTCATTTACCAAATATTACCACACTGTGTTTAGGTCCTTAAGCCTTTTACCTGGATTCTATAGTTATCTCCTAGCAGATCTACCTTCCTTTTTACTGTTTTATTATCGTCTGATGAATTTTTCCCTAACCATTGCATTTATTGCAGTTTTCCTATATAACCTATAGTGACTTGCTGTTACTATTGCCAAGTTTTTAATACTGTTTCTTAACTATTTAAAATCTAATTCCTATTACCTTATAGTAGTTGCCTGGTATTTCTTTCCTTAATATTTATCAAGTGACTTTTGAGCTTGACACCATGCAGGGGTGGAAAGAAGTGAGTCACTGTCCTAGGGGCTGACAGATAAGTTCACCAAGACAAAGGCAGTAGTAAAAAGAAGGCCTACGCTGCTCCAGGGCTTGGAGGAAACCAGCCAGAGCACTTTAAGGAACTGGGGAGCCTTTACAATTACTGGAGTCCAGAGACTGTTAATTGGGTGAAGAGACAGGTATGGGGCAGAGGCAGAAAGGTGGTTGAGGCTTTAATGTAACTTACTTTGACTTGTCCAGACCGTGTCACTGAATGAGGTGAAGCTGTGAAGATGGCTGGGGCCAGGCTAGGAAGAAACTAGTGTGCTATGTTTGGAAGTTATTCTTTAGGTGCTGGGGAGCTCTTTGAAATTGTTTTTTTCTTTGTACAAAGGAGTAATACCAGATTTTGATTTGAGAAGATAATACTGAGGGGTTGAGGCAGGGAGGAGACGAAGATCACTAAAGGAGTAATCCAGCTTGATGGATGAAGAGTTAAGGCAGAAGACTGGAGAAGGTTGGGCCTGAAGAGGAGATGGATTTGAGAGACATTTTGGCAATTGCCAGGAATTAATAAAATTGGAGATGACATTCGGAGTTCCAGTCTGAGGTTAGGGAATTTTATTTCTGCAGAAGATAGCACAGAGTGGGAGGGCTTGGAGTATACTGGTGCATGTTAATATTTGTTGAATGGGAGCCAGGTGTGATGGCACACACCTGTAATCCCTGTACTTGGGCGGCTGAGGCAGGAGGATCATTGAGAGTTGGAGGCCAGCCTGGCCTACAAAGTGAGTTTAAGGCTGGCCTGAACTAAGTAGTGAGACCCTGTCTTAAAAGATAAAAAAGAAAAAAAAAATTTGTTGAATGGGGTGAGATCATTCCCTCTGAACTGGGCAAGGATGGCCAGGTCAGGAATGGTGTTAGATAAACTGTTTCCTTTTGTATAGCTGTTTTGTTTGCACATGTTATTTATTTGATTCCTGAATTCCTTTTTAGAGCAACAATAGTTTCACTGGAAGACTTTGAACAGAGGCTAAATCAGGCCATCGAACGAAATGCATTTTTAGAAAGTGAACTTGATGAAAAAGAATCTTTGTTGGTTTCTGTACAGAGGTTAAAGGATGAAGCAAGAGGTAAGATTTATAATTTAGAGAATATTTACCTATTACCTTGCTGTTTATAAGCAAAAAACTCAAGAATCGGCTTCTTTGTTCTTTTTTAATTTTTGAGGAGTGCTGGAGATTGAACCCAGGGCATTGTATATGCTAGACAAGTGCTGTGCTACTAAGTTATATCCGCAGTCCTTTCTGGAAATTTTTATTTTAAGACAGAGTCTTGCTGAGTTGCCCTGGCTGGCTGTTAATTTGAAATCCTGCCTCTGCCTCCTGAATAGCTGAAGTTATAGGTGTGCAACACTGTACTTTGCTGTAGCCCTCAATTTCTTTTAAATTACAGTTATATGATTTTGAGGTGTTTTTCATCTGTTAATTTATTTACACCTATAGAATCAATGCTAGGAAGTATTGCAACTGTTTTTATTTTTATTAGTTTGTTTTGAGACAGAGTCTCACTGTAGTTTAGGCTGGCTTTGAGCTCACTGTGTAGCTTAAGCTGTCCTGGAATTTGTGGCAGTTCTGTCCTGCCTCAGCCTCCTGAGTGCTGGGGTTATACGCACTTGCTACCATGTCTGACACAACTGTTTTGTAAGTGAGAAAACTGAGGCAGAAAGAATTTGAGTTTTCTGCAAGGTAGTGTAGTTTATCAGCTGTCATTCAAACCCTGGTTTGTTTTTCAAAGAGTAAACCACTACTACTGTATTGTGAACTGCTTTTACTAAAATAGTTTTACATGTGTATATAAATATTGCTGTGTACATATATATAATGTTAATACTTTAAAAGAATTTTCCCTCTTATTTTTCTGTATAATAGAATTCAGAATATCATAAAAAGTAAAGTAAAAATCATTGCCATCACTTTATGAAGAGAAGCCACTTACACCATTTGTTTTAAGTTTTTCCTATGACTGTATGTAACCATATCTATATTTTTTCTTTATATAATTCTTTTTTTTTAATTTTTTTAATTTTTTTTTTTTCTTGTTTCAGAACTTTTGTTTGTTTATTTATTTTTATGGCCGGCTCAGCCTGCCCCGAGGGTAGGGCTGGAGCAGCATGTGGTGCTGGGGATCGAACCGCGGTCTCTGAAGCCGCCCAAGCTTTGCTAAGCAGGCGCTTTAGACCACTGAGACATCCTGCCAGGTCCCTTCTTTATATAATTCTTATCCTCTGCTTATTATGGGGAATATAATATATGTTAAGAAGTCTTTTTAAACAGGGTTTTAAAAAATGTTGTGGAACATTGTGCTGTGTAGTTACGCTCTATCTAATGAGTTCACTATTGGCTTTGCTTTAAGTAGTGTTGGCTGGGGACAGTGCCAAACACATATAATCCAAGCACTGAAGAGGCCAAGGCAGGAAGATTGAGGCCAGCCTAGGCAACATAATTAGTTGAAGGCCAGCTCCGACTATATAGTGAGATCTTGTCTCAGCTTCCAATCCCCCCAAAAAACATCCCCCAAGAAAAAAGTTTTTTTGTTTGTTTGTTTGTCTTTTTGAGACAGGGTCTCACTATGCAGTTCAGACTGATGTTGAGCTCACTTGTAGCCCAGGCTGGTCTTGAACTCTCACTGATCCTTCTGCCTCAGCCTCCCAAGTGCTGGGATTATAGGCTTGTGCCACCATGCCCAGCGAAAAAAGTGTTTTGATTAGAATCCTCATACATATTAGAGTTTTTATCTGTGTGTGTGTGTGTGTGTGTGTGTGTTACTGAGGATAGAACTCAGGGCTTTGTGCATACTAGGCAATCAATTTACCACTGAGCTACATCCCCAGCCTTATTGAACATTTTTAATAATTTCTGTAGAAGAGATTCTTAGAAGTGGCAAATGAAACAATGTTTTTATGGTCATAACATGAATTGCTAACTTTTTGCGGTGTTTATACCTTTCTATTCCTCTGGCAGTGATGGGGAGGGGATGGTGGTTTCATACTTTTTCCTCGGTATTGTCACTAGTAAATATTTCTAAAATGCATTTGGAAGTTGAAGATTATTATCTCATTGGTTTTTTTTTTTTTTAAAGAATTTTTTATTTTATTTATTTATTTTTTTCTTGTTTCAGAACCTTTGTTTGTTTATTCACTCAATTTTATGGCCAGCTCAGCCCACACAGAGGGCAGGGCTGGAGCAGCATGTGGTGCCGGGGATCGAACCGCGGTCCTTGAAGCTGCCCAAGCTTCCCCAAGCAGGCGCTTTAGACCACTGAGCCATCCCGCCGGGCCCCATCTCATTGGTTTTTAACTTGTAGTTCTTCATTACTTGTGAAGCTTTTTTACCAGTGTATTTTTTTTTTTTTTTTTTTTTTTTTTTTTTTTTTTTTTTTTTTTTTTTTTTTTTTTTTTTTTTTTTTTTTTTTTTTTTTTTTTTTTTTTTTTTTGGTCTTTTTGAGACAGGGTCTCACTATGCAGTTCAGGCTGGCCTTGAGCTCACTTTTGTAACCCAGGCTGGTCTGAACTCGCACCGATCCTCCTGCCTCAGCCTCCCAAGTGCTGGGATTACAGGTGTGCGCCACCACGCCCGGCTTTACCAGTGTATTTTAAATGCCCTTTTTATCCTTTTCCTCCTAGGGAGTGGTTTATTTAAAGAGCTGCTGGTTACTTACATAATATATAAAATATTAACTTTGCATCTTATTTATTTATAATTGTGGTTAAAACATTATACTTAGCATCCCAACTAATTTAAAGTATCCAATTTAGTAGTGCTAAGTATGACACTGTTGAATAACAACATATTTTGAGAACTCTTTGTCTTCTAATAACAAAACCATGTAAACCCTGAAAGAGCAACTTCTTTATTTCCTCTTCCCCAGTTCTTGAAACAACAGTTCTCCTTTCTGTGTCTGACTTTGACTACTTTAGATGCTTCATATAAGTGGAATCATACAGCACGAATCTTATTGTGACTGGTTTATTTCATGTAGCATAATATCCTCAAGGTTTATGCTGTGGTATGTGACAGGATGTCCTTTTTAAAGACTGAAACGTGTTCTATTGTATGTACCCATTTTCTTTTTTTTTCCATTGGTACATTTTATTTTATTTATTTTTTGGGGGGGACCAGGGTTCGAACTCAGGACCTTGCACTTGCCCAGCAGGCACTTGTGCCTCGGAGCTATCTCCCCAGCCCCTCCATTGGTACATTTTAGATAAACATAATAACAACATTCATCATAGGGAATTTGTATCTATACATGGTATATCTTGCTTTTTCTTTTTTTCTCTCCTCCTTTCAACCCCTCTTTCCCTCTTCATTCATAAAAACTTTGATTCTATTTTTCCTTGTCCTTTCCTTTCTCTTTCCTTTTCCCTTGTTCCCATTTTCTTTATTCATTTATGGGTGGATATTTAGCTTGTCTGTATCTCTTGGCTATTATGAGTAATATTGCTATGAAAGTAGTTGTGCAAATATCTCTGTGACCCTGTTTTGAATTCTTTTGGATCCCAGAAGTGGGGTAACTTTGTGTCCATTCTCAATATAAACAGTATTCTGTAGGTCAGTTATACAACTGACAAAGAAAACCTTTATTTTGGATTAAAAATCCAATCTTTGACAGCAAGAAAAGAACTCAAACTGGTTTTTGGAGTTTTGAGACAGAGTTTCAGAGTTGAGACTGGCCTAGAACTCACTGTGTAGCCCAGGCCATCCTTGAATTCATGGTGATCTATCGGCCTCGCAAGTGCTGGGATTACAGGCGAGTGCTGTTCATGCCTGGCTGCTCAGACCTTTTTGAACATTTTCCTAGAACAAAATATTTCATAGTGATAATGTAAGAACTTAGTCCATTTAAAATTACGGTAATATACTTCATTATGATTTTGCAGTAATTCTCCAATTGCAACATTACAGAATGAAAGCAAATGAATTGACAATGTTTTGTTTTTGTATCAGAGTGCCTGATTTCTATTTTAGATTCTGCTGTATTTTTGCATTGGGAATAGTAACTGTTCTCAGGTTATAGCACTTTAAAATTGCGATAGATTATTTTGAGTTATCATTTTTATTACCTTTGAAATGAAATAGTTTAGTTATTTTTGAGAAATAATACTTTTTTATATATTCAGTAATTTAGTTCAGGGTCTTCAGGGTCTCACCGCACAGATCAGACTGGTAGTGATCCCCCTGCTTCCACATGCTGGTGTACAGGTGCACACCACCATGCCCAGTCTCAGTCACCACCTGAGCAAGCCCCAGGAGGGGCTGGCATGGCCTGCCAGAGACTGAACCCTGTTCCTGCACCTGCCTAGGCAGGTGCTTTAGTCTGCTGAGCTACCTAGACAGCCTGAGAAATGTTACATTTCAGATGTGACTTGCATGGTGTACAGGATTCTGCTAGTGAGTGTTTCTGCTTTTGTTTGCAACATTTTGCAGATTTAAGGCAAGAACTAGCAGTTCGTGAGAGACAACAGGAAGTGACCCGAAAGTCAGCTCCCAGTTCTCCGACTCTGGACTGTGAGAAGATGGATTCTGCTGTCCAGGCTTCACTTTCCTTGCCAGCTACTCCTGTTGGCAAAGGAACAGAAAACAGTTTTCCTTCCCCGAAAGGTTTGTTTTGGTTTGTTGGTGAAGTAGGAGTTGGTCAGGTTTATACAGTAATTGGCAGCTTAAACGTTGGTTTATTGGTTTGTGAAGGAGGAGGCAAAAATAATAAAACAAGATAAGGCCTCCCTTTAAGATCTACTTAGTAAATTGCTTTTTTGTGTGCCACAGAGCTATCTCCCTGGCCCCTTAAATTGCTTTTAAGAGTGAAAGATTTTTCTGTGTGTATGATATCTTTATAAGGATTTATAAATAAAAGTCCAGTGCTGGCCAGAGAAAGAGGTGGGATAGAGAGGGAGGGAAAAATCCCGAACTGAGACGTGTTATGTACATGTATCAATTCCCCCCAGTGAATGCAATCATTATTTACCACAAACATTATATTAATAAAATTGTTAAGAAAAACATTACTGTCTGAAAAAGGGTTTAAAAGGATTTTAAAGAAAATTTATTTTTTTTGTTATGGCAGTAATATATATTCCTGCAGAGTTTTTGTTTTATTTTGTGGTGTTGGAGACTGAACCTAGGACCTTAGATATGCTAAGCAAGTGCTCAGTCACCAAGCTACACACCCAGTCCCATGTAGATAGATATAAGAATTTTAAACAAACAAAAGGAAAAAACATAAAAGCCATCTGTAATCTTATCACTTAAAGACAACTGTCCTTAACATTTTTTTTTCCCTGCCTTGTGTGCTTGAGTGTGTTTGTGTACACCTCTGTCACACAGGCTTTGGGATCATACTTAAGTACTTTTTTTGCTTTTGCCACTTACTGTATCATGAACAACTAGAGGGCTTTGCTCTCACATGTGCAGAGAATAATCCTTGCGTTGCCAGTCAGATGCACCTAAGCTTGGTTCAGTTACGCACATTCTATTACATACTTGAGGAGCTGCCATCATCAGAGGTGATGTCAAGGTGATTGATGAGTGGTACATTGAGGAGATTTCCTTTTGCCATCACCTGTGATTTACTTATTCCAGATAGGGAGAAAAGCTATTTGTGGACACTAGGTAAAACCTTAGGATGCATTCCTAAAGCTCTTTGAATCATATTTTTAAAAATTTTTCACAGCTTGCAGATTGTATCAGCTTTTCCCTTTCCATGAAGTTTACTTTATCCCAAACTTGAGCTGTCTGCCCTTCTGCCCAGTTTCAAAATACAAGATTTTATCTTTTAGAGTGATAGGAGGAAGTTTGCTGTCCTGCAGTTAAGTTAGTAAGCTCTCTGTGCTGCTCAGTGCAGAAGCCAACAGTCACATGTTACTGTTTATGTTAAATTAATATAAATTTGATAGATGTTAAAGTTCTTTTGGTTTTACTCTGTGGGCAAGAACAGTCAAGAAAAATTTGAAATAGACTAATAATTAGCCAGGAGTGCTACCATATACATGTAAACTTTTAAACAGGAGGATCACAAGTTTCAGCCCCGCCTGGAAAGGTAGTGAATTAGTGAGACCCTATCTCAGAATATGAAGGGGCTGGTAATTCCTCAATGCAAAGTGTCTGGGTTCAATTCTAAGTACAGCCAGGGGTTGGGGGGGAAGGCTAGTGAGGGTCTTGCATTTGAATTGCCAAGCATACTGTTATATATTGACATGATTTTGATTGTGTATTGATTGGTACACTAGATGGTACCCATTATACACAAAATTTTGGTTTTTTGAGTGGCTTTAAAAAGATGATTAAAGTAGCACATTTCTGGTAGACTATATTTTGGAAACTGAAGAATTCAGTGTATAATTATTAGTGCCATTTCACATAAGGGCTACATGTTGGAAGTTTGGTGGTATTAGGACAGATGGCTGTCCATTAGAAGAAAGTTTAGATCATACCCTATATCTTAGGTAACTGTGAACTACAATTATTTTAAGTTATGTAGTCTTTTGGAGGTGGTATAGTACTGGTGATCAAATCCAGGGCCCCGCCTCTACTCAATGTTAAAAGAAAATCTAAATATAAAAATATAAAAAATATAGTGGGAGAAAATGCTAGGAATAATAGTGAAATGAGGAAGCCAAATATTCCCCCCAGAACACAAAGTTTGAAAGAAATATCACACTATATATGTGGCATATATGAGAGAGAGGGTGGATATCCATAATTTGCTCTTGCAGATTGGTAAAGACAACCAAGTACAGAAAAATGCAAAGAATACACACAATTTCCAGAAGAGGAGCTTCAAATGCCTCCTTATTGTAGAAATAAAAATTAAAAACAGCATGACTATCAGATTGCCAAAAAAGATGACATCTAATGATATTAAGGACACCACTATGCTGATTGCTGATGATGGCACTACTTTTTTGTGGACCATTTTGGCAATGTGTATTAGAGTGGAAAAAAATGGGCATCCTTTTAACCTAACAGTTTTAGTTTTTGAAATTTCTTCTCTAGACATACTTAACTAGATGTTTCATGATAAATGTCCTTGTAGCATTATTTGTAATAATGAAAGTTTGTATAGTTTATCTGTCAACTAGCAAATGATTAAACCTGTTTATGACATTTCTGTTCTATATTATGAAAAAGTAAAATGATTTTTTGAGTATAGCCTGCTTTGTAATATCAAGAGTAAAACCAAATGTACTGTCAATGTCATCACTTGCCTTTTGTTTTTCTCTAGCTATACCAAATGGTTTTGGAACCAGTCCGCTAACTCCTTCAGCTAGGATATCAGCACTAAACATTGTGGGGGATCTCTTACGGAAAGTAGGGGTAAGCATTCGATTCTTATTACTAGGCATTTTTACTGACAAGGTAGTATTAAATTGCTTCTTAATTTGAAGTGAGGGAAGAAAAATGGATACCTTCTTGTAGTAAAATCTGTAATGAAGCTGAGAAGCAAAAGCATCTAGTGACTAGCAGAGACTAGTCCAGACAGACACCTCAGTGTTGGGCTCCTAGCACTTTTGCAGAAGGGTCTGCGTGCTGTCAAGTTACCACTTGGCATATTTCCTGTCTTCCCATTGCTGTGTCTGCAGCTCTGTGGTCTTGCCCTTGTGTGAAATGCCTCCTAAGGCCTGCTGTGTTATCTTTGATCATCCTCTAATAATATTTTTACTCTGACTTTATCCTTGTTACTGCATTTTATTTTATGGAACGTTAATACTTGGCTTGTGGCATTACTTAGTACCATACTCTGTCTCAGTTTTACTGTTCTTGTGTCCTCTCAACATGCATTACAGACCAGTTTGTTTCTTGCAGAAAAATTTTTTGGGATATTTATGGTCTCATTATGTTACTCTTATGTTCAAATGATCCTGTGCCTAAGTCTGCCAGGGTAGTTGGGACTACTGGCACTTACTACTGCCACACCTGGCTTTTTATTTAGTTTTTTCACTTTAATTCCTACTTTCTGACCTTATCAAGAGCAACTGTGCCATCTCTTGCTTCCACTTCCTTCCTGTTCCTCTGTAAACCTGCAGATCACTTACTGTGATACTGTTGACTTCATATTCTTTTGGTAGAGGAGACTTGCAATCTGGAACAGCCAAACAGTTGGATTACTTGAAACAGTTATAGATTTACATCATTAGTATGTAAGTAGCAGTTTTGGCATTAGCTGTCTTTCCCATTTCTCTCATTTGATTTTACTTTTCTTTTTCAGTAATTACCCTTGTAGCTTCCCACTGTGCAATATCCCACCACTGACTTTTTTTGGTTTATTTTTTTGAGATCATCTCACTATATAGTTCTGCCTAACTTTTTAAAATTTATATGTTTGGTACAAGGTCTCACTACATAGCTTAGACTTGTAGTGAGCCTCCTGTTTTTAGCCTCATCAGTGCTAGGATTACAGGTGTGTGCCACTGCCTGGACTTGGTTGCAGTTGCCAGCTCAGTGTGCCAGGGGGTAGATCCAGGCATGGCATGTGGTGCTGAGGATCAAACCCTGGTCCCTGAGTTTGCTTAATCAGGCACTTAGTCTGTGGAGCTATCTTGCCAGCTCTCAGCCTGACTTTGAATTCACTGTGTAGCAGGCTGGCCATGAATTCATAGTAATCCTTTGCCTCAGTTTTCCCAGTGTTGGGATTACAGGCATATAAGCCACCATGCCTGCTTCCCGTCACTTACTTTTGTGTGAAACACTTTGTGAAAAAAGCACAGACTGCATTATACTTTATTAAAGGAGAAATGAAAAACCATGACAGAGTCTTATGTTGTCTTTTTCTGGCTCATAAAATGGATCATTTTCTGTTTAATCAGGTTTGCTTAAATCCTCATTTTACAGTTACTAGAAAAAGTTATTGCATAAATCACTATGCAACACTAAAATAATCTTTCCTCACTCCCAAGATAACTAATTAAAAAAAAAAACCTTATTGTATGAGCTATATTTATCTCTATAATTTAAAATGATGTGCTTATTCGCTCGCCTGACAAGTGCAAGGACCTGAGTTCAATCCCTGGTTCTGAAAAAAAAAAAAAAAGCTTATTTTTCTTTAATCAACTTTAAGCAAAAAGAAGATACAAAATTTAACCCACCTCCAAATTTAATTTTAATTTTTCTGTTGGTTATTTTTAAAAATTTTCAATAACTTTTGTT
The DNA here is from genome assembly GCA_004027025.1 of Myocastor coypus. Lineage (NCBI taxonomy): Eukaryota > Metazoa > Chordata > Mammalia > Rodentia > Myocastoridae > Myocastor > Myocastor coypus. Next base: position 31,177 of record PVJA010006418.1, read on the forward strand.
GTTGTTGTTATTAATTGGCACTGGGAATTGAACCCAGGATCTTAGGCATGTTAAGCATACAATTTACCTTGAATGGTATCCCTGGCCCTCAATGACTTTTTTTTTTACTCTACTGCGGATTGAACTCAGGACCTTGCACTTAACAGGGAGGTGCTTATGCCACTAGCTATATCCTCAGCCCCCTAAGTAACTATTGTATTCTTCTGTTTTTGAATTTGTTAAACTGTACCTCAATACCCCTATTTGCTCCCTTTGTTACTTGCTGTCCCACTTTTCCTTCTTGAGTTCTGTTGGTTGTGGGTTCCCAATTGCTTGATTCTAAAAATTGAAACAGTGATCAAATAGCCTTTAAGGAGTGGTGCCCATGTGTATTATTTACTATATAACAAGGGCAGGAACTAGGCTGCTTATATATTTGTGCTACTCAACAAATCTTTTTAACATTTTATTCCTTAATTATTACTTATTCAAAATGATATAATATTTATAATCCTTTTTCTTTTTCCTAGAATTTTGAATTACCTTTCCTTCTTATTGTAGAAGAAACACACTTTGTTTTTGTTTTTTATTTTAGGGAACACCTTCAGGGTGTTCAGGGTCTCACTACTAGATGGAACTCAGTAGCGGTCCTCCTGTTTACAGCCTCCTAAGAGCTGGGATTACAGGTGTGTGCCACCACACCCAGTCTCAATTGCTGTCTCAGCATGGCCTGAGGGTGCAGGCCGGTAAGACAGGCCTGGGAATCAAACCCACGCCCCTATGCCTGCTTGCAGGCACTTTAATCCGATGAGCTATTTGGCTGGCTCTAAGAAACACTTTGTGACATCTTTTCTAGCTTCTCATTCATGCTGTTTGGGAATATACTGATTGGCTTGTAGGGCTGCATGGTACCATGGTTAGCCTTGAGTTTATTGTACTCTGGTTATTTTCCTGTCCCTGCCCTTCTGCTATTTTTTGTTTGTTCTGCTTCAGAACTATAAGTAATTGATTAGAAGCAGTGATGGAAGTTTAATTTGTAACCTTCACATTGTTCACCCATTCAGTTAAGTCTTCTAAGAGGTCACTAAAACTTTGTGCTGTTATCCATCAACTTCTATATATTCCCATGCTTATGTCACAGTTCTTTATGAAACAGCTCTGTATATAACTGTCCAATGACTTGAACAAGAAGCTCCTTCCCAACTCTTGTATCCTCTTCATACAGAAAACCACAGCTTCTGATTTAAACTTATTTGAATTCTCCCATTATTTCCTTTCTATTATCTCTGTGGCCATTATTCCTTTTTGTCTCAGTGGTATAAGTGTCAGGTTCTTTTCCACAGCTAGTTTTGTGTTTCTGTGCTTTGGATCCCAGCCCTTCCCACTGTTTTATCTTTATTTTTCTATGTGTATGTTAATACTTTCTTGTTACACAACACTCACTATATACTATATACCCTATACATAATTTTTTATGTTACATATTACCTCCCCTCTGGGATCAAACCCAGGGCACCCTACATACCAAGCATATTCTTTGCCACTGAGCTACACTCCTACCCTTACATAATTTTTTTAATTTTAAAAAGCAAAAATGAAAGCATCTTTAATTTTTATACTATATCTCTCCTTAACCATTACCCTTCTCTCTTACCTTCACAGGTAAAGCTTTTAGAAAATATATATGCATTATTGTTAGAATTACACTAAAACTACTTACCATGATCTCTATACTATCAAATCCATTGTGTGCAGTTCTAATTTTATTTAAGAAATTCAGTACTTCAACACTGACACCCCCCACCCATGTCCTCTGTCCTGTGCTTCCCTGATGCTCTTCTGAGGTTGCTCCCACCTGTCTATAGTCTCTCTGTCTCTGTCTCTGTCTCTCTCTCTCAAAGTATTCAGTACAGGGTCTCACTACACAAATCAGACTCATAGTGATCCTATTTTCAGCCTCCCAAGCACTGGGATTATAGGTGCATGCCACCATGCCCAGTCTTCCAGTTTCTCTTAGTCTTCTTCTTGGATCTTTACCTGCCCAAATTTTCAATGTAGGTTTTGCTAAGAGCTCTGTATTTAACTTTCTAATTTTCTTATTCAGTTATGGTTTCAGCTAATTCTGGGTTTTGATAGCTTATAAATCTTAATCTGTAGATCCCCCTCACCTCCCTGGCTTGAAAGGATCAAGTATTTCTATTAAATGTCTCACTGGTACTTTAAACATACCTTGTATTTGATGTATGATAAATGCTCAGCAGTTTTTAAGTGAATGGACAAGTATCTTTCTTAGATATAGGGAATTAATGGCTTTCAACTTCTACTCTGGATGTGTATATATGCAAGTCACTGAGGTTCACTCAGCTTATCCTTTAGTGGATTACCTTCTGTCATTACTTTAATAGCTTATTGACTTTTGTTGTAGGGAAGAGAAAGAAGAGAAGTAGCAATATGTTTTTGTTGCCGTAGCTTACTAAAATCATGAGGTTGAGATATCCTCATGGATCTTCGTAATGAAGTGTATATTTTTTTTTATTTTTTATTCTTTTTATTTTTTTTATGAAGTGTATATTATCTGTGGATTTATCTGCATTTCTCTTCCTTCAGTGTTATGGATAACAGGAAAAGAGTGTGTTCTGTGCCTTTAAAAAAAAAAAAAATTAGGGGCCCGGCAGGATGGCTCAGTGGTCTAAAGCGCCTGCTTAGGAAAGCTTGGGCGGCTGCAGGGACCGTGGTTCAATCCCCGGCACCACATGCTGCGCCAGCCCTGCCCTCAGGGCAGGCTGAGCGGCCATAAAAATAAATAAATAAACAAACAAAAGTTCTGAAACAAGAAAAAAATAAATAAAATTAAAAAAATTCTTAAAAAGAAATTAGCCATAGTTTTTATTTTCCTTTTTGTGAATTGGTCAAAGTATTGATGGGAAAGGGGGAGTTGGTGCTATGTGAATGTATGGAAGTAATTGAGAAATTCCTGTTCCTTTTGCATCACTTGTTGACAGAGCTTGACTGTTGGCAGGTGTTGTAACATATGTAAAAGCACTCAAAGTAGAGGCAAAAATTGCAGGTGAAATTTTAATTACAGACCAAGGGTTTTGGTTAAACATTTTATAACATGTTTTAGAAATAAAATACTTCCTTTCATGTGAGATGGTGTGAGTTCTTGCATTCATCCTGGTACAATGGAAAAAACTAGAGTAAAGAACCTATTAAAATAATGGGTTGTAGGCCAGGAAGACAGCTCAGCGGACTACAGCTCCTGCCTAGGCAAGCTTAGGCAAGTGCAGGGACTGCAGTTTGATTCCCAGCACCGCATGCTATGTTGTGGGCTAAACCAGCCAAGGTCGGGGTGTAGTAGTAGTCTGTAATCATAGCCCTGGGGAGGCTGAAAGCAGGACGACCTCCATGAGTCTGAGCTGTGTAGTGAGACCCTGCAACAACCAAATACATTTAAAAAATGGTTGCATTAAAAATATTCTTACCTAGGGGCCAGGGGTTCAATCCATGGCAGTTGAGACTGGGCATGGTGGTACATGCCTATAATCCCAGCTCTTGGGAGACTGTAAACAGGAAGATCACAAGTCTGATCTAGTAGTGAGACCTTGAACACCCTGTAGGCCCTTCCCTGAAATACAAATATATGTGTGTGTGTGTGTGTGTATATATATTTTTTTTTCTCAGTGTTTTTTGATTTTTTATAATGTTGGCTCCCATAACAAACACATATTCACCCACCCCTATCCCAGCCTTGACCACTAATATTCAGAGGAATAAGTGAAATACTCATTAGGGAGTCAGCATAAACTTTTCCTGACTCTAGTTTTTTTCCATTGTACCAGAATGAATGTAAGAACTCATACCACCTCACGTGAAATGAAGTTATTTTATTTCTAAAACATGTTGTAAAAAGTTATTTTGGGCACACTCAGGAGGCTGAGGCAGGAGGATTGCTGTGAGTCCGAGGCCAGCCTGAACTGCATTGTGAAACCCTGTCTCAGTAAAGATACACACACACAGACATACAAGTACACGTGTGCACACATGCATGAAAGTTATTTTTCAGTATGACTTAACCACCATTATCAGCTCAGAGAGTAAGGACTGAAACTTGAAATAGAAATGTTTTGAAATGCAGATTTTTCTGTCTAGCTGCTATTTTGACAACCACATCATTCCTTCTTCCTTTCTTAGGCTTTAGAATCCAAGTTAGCAGCTTGCAGGAATTTCGCAAAGGACCAAGCAGCACGAAAATCTTACATTTCAGGGAATGTTAACTGTGGAGTGATGACTAGCAATGGCACAAAGTTCTCTCGATCAGGGCACACATCTTTCTTCGACAAGGGGTAAGTCCTGGACTTCGTTATTGATCAGTTTTGGAGCAGTAATGTTTCAGATTATAAACTGAGGTTTCTGAAGTCTTAAGATAATTTCAGTTTGACATACCTACCTGAAGCCTCTTCTCATTCAAGTCTTGGGGGACAGAAGTCTGTTGTTGTCTTTTGATCCCCATGGAGTATGTTGCCCCAGGAACCTTTGTCGTGGGAGCACACTCTTACAAGGCAGAAGTGCTGGGCTCAGAAGGTCCTGCTTGGCTGGAATGTGCTTACAGCTTGATAGACTTACTCAGCAAGTCTTTTAAAAGCAGAAGAGAGCACTGTAATTACGTATATATAAACTCTGTAGCAAACCTTTTATCTAAAGATTTTAGAAATATACAAAGCCCTGAAGTATTTAGACACTCAGTGTAGGTGATACAATTTCTGTATGAAGTGAAGATATATTTTGGATAATTGGCATTAAAAAAAGTCATTTTAAGATTGAAGCAGTGATGTATTCTTAATGCAAAAAATCCGAGTTGGTATAAAAGCTTGTGAAGTGAAAAGTAACTGTTGTCTATTTTCACACCATTTTTTGCATTCCTTATTAAGGATGAAAAGTCATCTTTTTATGCATATGCTATAGACTATGCTTAAACTTTATGTAACCTTAGGATTTACTTTCACTATTCTGCAACATGACTATCATGATTTGCATTGTCAGTATCCTCCCACATCAGGGCATGTAGTTATACCTGGTATTTTTAAACTGAAGTGGTGCGTGGCTGTCCTTTCATTATGGATCTGTCTTGGTACAGGGAACTGGTGATGGGCTGTGGTCTGGGGATGCTGACCACCTTTCCTTACGTAGTTGTGCTGAAATAGTACCTGGGCACTCATGACCCTGTGCTTTTCTTTATTTTCATTGAAGCAATGGAGGGACAACTCTACAAATTTACGTTTCTTAAAGGAGCTTATATTTGGACCAGATTTGATACACTGTCCACTCCTGAAAGTGGTTTTACTGTTCATCCTCACAGTGCAGTGTTCTGGTTCATCTTTGAACTGAAGAGGAACTTAATACTTTAGAGAATTCCACCTGAAGTATACCTGTTTCATTAAAGACAGTCTATTAAGAATACATTCTAAAATATCAGCATATAAAGTAGCACTCTGTTCTAATTTTGAGAGTTTTCCAGGTGGGCTAAGTATGAAGTGAATTTTCCTTAGGCTCAGAAATTCCAGGCCACTTGAGGAGTGTTCTGTTCTTATGCTGTTGTGCTCACATCAGCAGCACATGCACTGAAGTTATTTTTATGCTGCTATAGTACGTGGAGTGTGCAGTGTACATTAGAGCAGCCCTTTCCCCCAAATGATAGGGAGAAAGCTTAGGGAAAGTCTTCAAGAGTGTTGAAGCAGTCCATTTTCTTTTCTTTTTTTTTTTTTTTTTTATTTCTTTCAACTTGTAATTGCCTTCGGTAGAGTAATTACTGAAGCCTTAGGTACATGTGAAACCAAGCATGGGCCAGAACTGGATTGGTTGGACAGGTGCACTTCTGTGGACAGTGCTTGAGGATGCTCACAAGGGAGAGGACACATTGCCCATCCTGGCTGCTGCTCCTGCTTTTGGCTTGCAGAGTACCAGCACAGCAGTTAACCAGACATGAGCCTGGGCAGAGGTGGATTCCATGCAAGGTGAAAACAGGAATAGCCTTGGGCTGTCTGCCTGGACCCTAGCCCCTGAAGAACAGCCTAGCTTCAGTGTAGGCCTTATTTCCTGACCTGAACCTGGAAAGATACTTCTGATCAAATCTCTTTTTCTTTTCGTTTCTTTCCTTTCCTTTCCTTTCCTTTCCTTTCCTTTCCTTTCCTTTCCTTTCCTTTCCTTTCCTTTCCTTTCCTTTCCTTTCCTTTCCTTTCTTTTTTCTTTTGTCTTTTGTCTTTTCCTTTTCTTTCTTTCTTTCTTTCTATCAGTTTCTCAACATTTTACAAGTTTTATTTTGTACTGTGGGCATAATGAAATATGCTTTTGTAGGATGGCCCTTGTTTAAGTGTTAACTTGTTTTACAAGTGTATTGTGTATGTCCACTACAATATTAGTCTACTGTTGATTGAACAGTCTTAATCTAGTTACCATATTGCTGAGACTAGCTTTGGGGGTTTGCTGTGTTTCTACTTCTTTGCTGCTTTGCTCTGATTCTGACTTTTTCTGGGCTCTTTGGTGTTTCATCGCTCATCTTTCTTTGCCTCACCTATCCAGTAGATAACTATTTGCACAAGGAAAGAGGAAAACTCCCAGGTCCTTCATGAAATCTGTCAGGTTGCAAAAAATAAACCAATCCTAGCTGTGCATGGTGATACACATCTGTAAACCCAGTACTTGGGAGGCTGAGGCAGGAGATTGCCCTGAGTTTGAGGCCAGGCCAGGCTTCAATAGTGAGTTTAAGGTGAGCCTGAATTGTATAGCAGGGCCCTGTCAAAAAAGAGAAAAACAGCAACAACAGAAAACTCTAGAAGATGGCCCGGCAGGATGGCTCAGTGGTCTAAAGCGCCTGCTTAGGAAAGCTTGGGTGGCTGCAGGGACCACGGTTTGATCCCTGGCACCACATGGTGCGCCAGCCCTGCCCTCAGGGCAGGCTGAGCCGGCCATAAAAATAAATAAATAAATAAAAACAGAAAAAAAGAAAAGAAAAGAAAAGAAAACTGTAGGAGAGTCTTTAAAGAAGTGAAGAAATGTGGCTTGCCATTTCAGCATGTGAAAAATGTTCCCATTATAAAAAACCCTTGGCTTGAGAAGTTGCCTGCTGGTGCTGTACTGTCACCTGTGTGTGTGGCTGGAGACCCCAAAGATGGATTATTTGGAAGAGGAAGCTACCTGGAAACCAACTAGGATTGGTTTCTTTTTTGCAACCTGACAGATTTAATGATGGACCTGGGTTCGTGTGCTCTCACAACCTTCAGATGTAGTGAAGCTTTACCATATAAAGCCAGACCTACACAGAGTACATTGCATTATAGGATCCAGAGGTATTTTGTCAAGGGCTTCTTAGAACTGAGATTTTTAAAATCTGAAGTGGTTTTGCCAGTCTCTGGAACACAGACTGCTGTGCTTATGTGCACTGGTTAACCCCCACCTCATGAGTGGTAGTGTCATTTGAATTTGCACTAGTTTTTTTTTTTTTTTTTTCCCCTTAGTCTTAGCTTTTATTTTACTTGCCCCATTTTTGCAAACCATTCTATTTCTTTTGGGCTGTGTGTAGGTGGGCACAGACTAATTTTAGAGCACAATATGAAAATACTATTTGTATTACTATTTAATGTTCTTTCCTTTTTTTTTTTTTATTAGGCAAGAAAAAGTCATATTTCCCACGTTGTTCATGGGTAACTGAATTTGTTTGCTGTGCTCTGTCTCTCTTTCTTAATCATGGTGTGCGGTGGAAGAAACATTAACAAACTGGTTTTACTAACTGCATGGGGCTGACTCAGCTTTAACCAACTTTTAGCCCATGAGTGAGCCTTGACTTTATACTACTTCTCCTGTTCATTTAGCAGTGCAGCACAGAGACAGTTCAGTGGCAGTGCTCAGTGGTATGTGCCTGTAGTACCAGCTGCTTGCGAGGCTGAGCTGAGAGGATTACTTGAGCCAAGGAATTTGAGGTCAACATAGGCAACATACTGAGAACCCATCTCAGCAAAAGAAACCATCAGTCCAGTAATTGCGGGCAGCTGTGATAGTATAGTAATTGAGTGCTACTCCCCATTGGGGCAGGATACTGTTGGTGATGTCAGAGCCTGGGGTGGGCTGTGTGTCCTTGTCAGGTCCCATGGTCATTTGTCTGTCCTCATGGAGATGGAGAACCTTCTGTCCTCCATCCTCCACTTGACCTGTTTTCTCAGGCAAAACCCCCTTTGTCTCTGTACTTGGCTCTTATATCCCAGAATTAAACCAGAAAGGTAGATGAGATGTATGTGTATGAACTACCTTATATTTCAGAGCTGCTTTCCTGTTTGTACAGCCTGGGCTGAAGATTGAATAGGCTGGAGTGGCACAGTTTCTTTTTATCTACTGACAAGGAGAGCAGGCTCTGCAGTGCTCTGAATTAGCTCAGAGTGTCCTCATTTTCTGTGTATTGCCTTCTCAGGTGTAACGCACTTGCTGCTTTCTCTCCTTTCTCTCTGTTGTGTTAGATTGACGGTCCTTTTCTGACTGGCTTTGAAATGTGCACTGACTTTCCTTTTAATACTTCTGTTGCCATTTTACAGCTGACCTTAGCATCTTTTCTTAGTTGAAATCTTTATTAACTTTTAATTAAACTTTTAAGTAAAATTGTGAATTATACAGGTCTGGAAATTTTTCTATTGTTGATTAACAGGTCTGCCTCTCCATCCTTGCCTGTTCCCTCCATTTGTTCAGTCCTGTGTTGTCCATGAAAACATTTCTCAGCAAGTCTTCTCCTGATTCTGGTATATACGGAAGTGTTTCTTTTCTTGGCAACCTTTCTTCATTGCATAAGTTTGCAGTTATTTGAAAGAACTTCACCAGACTGAAACTGCTGGGGTTAGCTGCCTTCTCCCTCAGGTTTTAGCTTCCTACATCCACACAGAGAAATTATGTATCCAGTTTCCCTTCTCCCTTTATATCCTGGGTTATTTTTCCATTAGAGTTGATCTACATGGGGAACACCAAAGTGGTTCCTTGCTGAGTGCCCCTCTGACCAGAGAAGGCTGGAAAAACTTAGTACTCTAGGCATCTGCAGGCAGGCCCCTGACTTCTCAACGGACAGCACACGAGGTGAGCTGGAGATCTTACTAGAGCTGGCTTTGATTTCCTTAGCTATGTCACAATGGGGATGGACTTGATATTTCCTAAAAGCCCATCTCTGGATTGCTGGCTAGCTTTCCACTAGACCTGTGTTTAGAGCCACCCTTGTGGGGGCTGCCCTTGCATGCTCTGGTAGACCAGGTACCAGAATCTTCTTGGCAACTCACTGCATTCTTGCTCTCTGCAGTACAGCTTTCTCTAATGCAGGATTTGAGAGGCTGGGAAATTGAGATTCATATATTAGAAGCTGTGTGTCTTAGTTACTTTTCTCTCCTTGCTGGGACAAATACCTGACACTCAAAATGAAGGAAGGAAAGGTTTATTTAGCTCACAGTTACTGTGTTTATTTAGCACACAGTTACTGGAGGTTTCAGTCCATATTTGGCTGGCCCAAGGCTGAGTGGAGCAGGTCAGAGAGCATCCAGTTCATGACGGCAGAACAGCAACAAAATGGTGACAGAAGCAGCCAACCAAACACGGCAGCAGAGAGCAACAACTCTAGCTTTTGTCTGTCTCTCTGTCACTCTCGATATTACATTCAGGTTCTCCGCCTTAGCATATTTGCCCTAGACCACACCCATAGTCTCAGCCTTACTCAGACTGATAATCCCATCAGTACTAAAACACAATCCCAGGGATCATGAATCAAGTCTCAATCTGTAGAAGCCATGCCCCATGATTGCATGAGGCTTTGGGGGGACAACTAGACATAAACCATACCACTGTGGCTTGGTCTTCTGCACTAGGAGAAGCAGATACTGGAGACTCAGGGACTAGCCAGACAAATGACATACAGAGCTTATTGGGTGAGCATCACAGTGGCACACAGGATGTGGCCTTCCACCTGTGGAAGAGGCATGGGTACGTAGCCATGGGAGAGTGGGGAGGGCTGATTCACAGTGTTCAAATGAAGCTCACAAGTCAGACTTCCCTCAGCCTAAAAAGGGAAAATCCAGGCTGTCCATCTGTATTAGGATGGTGAACTGAAGTGATAGACAGTGTCCATCTGAAGTAGGACAGTGTACATCAGGGAGAAAGTACATGTATCAGAATTTTGTTCTGAGTTTCTGTGTATGTGGCTTGATTCCAGATTCTGAATATGGTGTGTTTAAGACATGAACAGTTTCTTCAGAATAGCCAGGGTTTTTCTGTTAAATCTGCATGCTTGCTTCTCTCACATTTTCAGCCTTTGACACTGCAGTTGGTGCAGAGATATAGGTTTCACTTTTTAATTTTTTTTTAAAGAGAACCTCTTTATGAATAAGTTATGTTTAGCTTCCTGGCCCCCTGTATAAGCTGGGGCATGTGGGTAAGTGGTACAGAGTGGTTCCTTATGGTTGGCTCTCTTCCCCCAAGTGGCTACTAGGCCAAATTCTCCTAGAAATTTTTCAGGATAGAAAGGCCCGTCCTTCTTTCCCTCCTTCAATTGCTGTGGCTTCCTGTGGCTGTGCTGCCTGGGGGTGGGGCTGGGAGCTCTACCTGATCACTGGTGCCGGTGCTTGTGCAGCGCTGGGCTGCCTGCATATTAGTCTGCAGTCTACTATTTGGTATTGCTTGCTAAACAATTTGTAGCCTGTTATTTTTCTGTCCCTTACTAAGATATTTATGTACATTGTAAGATTTGGAAATACAGTAGTAGAAAATTAACCTAGTGGGAAAGTGACTGTTGAACTTTATTTCAGATATAATTTTATATACATGTGTATATGTATACATTATGTACACATAGAATTCATAGATTTTATATTCATATGTGTTTATATATCTAAAAGCCTCACATTCTAGATTTAGCCACAGTTATGTCCCTGTAAGGGGCTATAGTGTAGAATAGATACTAGTGTATATACTATTTTTCCTTCCTTTACATCATAGAACATACGCAGTTTGGTAGCCTGCCTCTTTTTCTAGTTAGCATTAAATACATTTTGAATATTTACTCCATACTATTAAAAACTATGTGAGATATATTTTTTAATGGTTAGACAATATTTTGTTATATAATTACTTACCTGGTTCCCTGTTGCCAGGTATTTGGACTTGCTCTTTAGGAAAAAATTTACAGGCCACAATGGTCAGTGTGATGTAGTTGCCAAGAAAGGGCACATGTTCTCAGCATTCGAGGACTGTGAATTCTCTATTCTTTCACCAACTCACACTGGCAGCCTTTCACTTGGACTTGAGGGCCCTATGATGGGCCAGGTAGGGGACTATAGAAAGCAAATGGATTTTTTTGTTGTGTGTAGTGATTTTCAATGACATCTCTTTCTCTTCTCCTCTCTTCTCTTCTATCATCACCCCTACAGGGCAGTAAATGGCTTTGACCCTGCTCCTCCTCCTCCTGGTCTAGGCTCCTCGCGTCCGTCGTCAGCACCGGGTATGCTGCCTCTCAGTGTGTGAGTGCCCGGCCTCCAAGTGGAGGCTCCTGTTCTCCTGCAACAACCCAGGACACCCACGCCTCACCCTTTGGTGCCTGGGCCCGCCCTGTGCCCCTCTTCCTGCCTCCCCATGGCTGGCAGAGGGCAGGCTGCATGCAGTGGTGGCTGCTGGGCCCTGCCCAGCCCCAGGACTCTGCGCGATCTCAATACTGGCTATTTTCTCTTCTTGCCGTAGTGCCGTTGGTTTCACATGATTGCACTTTTGTGGGTCACAAGGTGATACATGCGTGTATTACTTGGTCACTGGATGCAGAAGTACCCATTCATGACACCTGCCTCATAACTCCCACTCTGCTGTGCTGATAGGATTTAGTTGTGTTTAGGACATTGCAGATCTCTAGAAGTTCTCCCCCAAATCAGGTTAACGTGTGCCCTCATCCTGAGCACCCATCTAAGCATCTTCAGTACTCATAATCATGTGTCCCCAACTCACCCTTACAGTTTGGGCTTGTTTCTGACGAAGAGTCAGGACGGTCACTGAATTAGGGAAAAATGTCTGCACCTTCTGATTTTCCATAAGCAGTCACCATTCCATATGCTTGCCTCCCAGAGCAGTGAGATGCTGTCTGAGCCACAGTGGCAGGAGCCTCCGGGGCCTGGACACTCCCAAGGTGGAGCCTCTGTGTTGCCTCCTCTTCCATGTGCCTCAGACTCAGGGGAGGTAGGTGGCAGCCTCCTCACCAGCTTTCTGGTCTTTCAGTTGAGTGGTATTTTCAGAGTTTTGTTTTTTTCATGTCTGAGGGTTCATCCGGTTTCTGAGGGAAGAATTGGGTGGCCTAATTCTGGGGGCTGGGGCACCAGCTCCTGGGGCAGACTGACCAAAAGTGGTTGTTCCTGTGCATCCTTTGATTACTCTCATGCTGCATTTACTGTTTACATTTGTTTTATTGTACATAGGTTTGTAAACATTATTGCCTAAGATATTTGTATATAACTTGGGCTTTGTAGCTTTTATTTATTCAGAACTCATATGGCATGTTAATGACTTATGATGGTGTCCTACTCTGGGCAGTTGTATAGGATCATCATGTGGTTTAAAAAAATACTTCCCTCCCTTTCCCTAAAATCTTTTAATGTGGAAACAATAAATTTCACAGAAAAAAGGATTGGAATTGCTTTATTGGGTTCCTGCCATCTAACAAGAAACAAGCTGGAACATGCGAAGTGGGTTCCAGTGTTTCTTCTGTTTTGACATGGAGTGTGTTGATGAACATCGGCTGTGAATTGGGACAAAGAAGATACACGGGCCTCAGAAGATGTCTTATACTGAACCCTTCATGCAAATTCTTGGTGCTGGTTTCCAGTCTTATGTGACTTTCAGGGGCTACTCTGGAAATGGTCCAGGCTCCATGTGAGAATTTGGGTTAAGGACCAGGACTTTAGGAGAGGGTCATGGAGTAATGGGGACAGACTTGGAGGCTGATCCTCTTGCTGTGCTCCACACAACACTGTGTGACAAATACTGCAGTTCTGAGGTTAGAGGTCACGTTGGTCTGGGCTTCTCACTTCCACAGGTTGATGCTAGCAAGTGAGAGAAGGTGCCAGATGTTTGATAGTGAGGCATAAGGACACCTGAGGAATATAATGTGTCAGCTAGGGGTCTGTATGGCTGCATGAGATTGTCAACACTGCTTGCTTATAGCAACATAAATAGCACACTTTTATTATATATTTTTAAAACTAAAAGAATGAAAATTGAGATTTTTAAGTGAATAGGAAGCCCTAAGTAGCATACATTTTCAAACATTTTTGCCCACTACTACATGGGCAGGACCACCTCTTACTTATTGTTCCTGGAGGTTTTTGTCCTGAGCAGCTTCACTGCATGGCATTGTAGCATGTGTGTGTTGTGTCCAGCTGTGCTGGTAAGCATGGTGGAAGCTCGCTCTCGGGCCCTAATGTGCAGCAGTGCCCAGCTTCTTGCCCAGGTGTTACTGGAAGGATTGGATTAGATCAGAGGTTTTGGTATTAGTGGACCTTTTTGTTTATTCAGGAACCACAAAGTAAAACAGCAAGCAGAGCTACTCTGGTTAAGGCAGGGATGCGACCTGGAGTTCTGAGTCCTTGGCCCTGATTCCCCTATGATTTCTCTGTTCCTTTGCAGCTCTGCACTCCTGGGCTCATCTCATTTACACATACTGTGCTTTCTGTTGCTGATCAATAACTTGGTGACTGGAGGAGCCCTAGCTATAGGGGCTCATATGTCATTTGTAACCTGTCATCACTTTTTTGGATCTGATAGAGCAGGGCCAGGTCCCCAAAAGAGCAGCAGTCTAGACCCTTGGTGAGATTTGCACTTGCTTTTGTCTTCATAGCTACAGAAGCCTTTGGAGTATGACCCTACGAAGAAACTGGGTGATTTCCTGGGCTTCATCTTTAGCTTTCTGTTAGTTCAAAAGGCTTTGTAGCACTGGCCACCTGGCATGGACCTTACTACTCAACCAGTTTGCCTCTGTCGCTTAAAGTTACCTGTGAGTGGAGTATCTTCATAGGTGTGTCTGTGGCCTGCTTGTCAGTGAGACCTCAGGAATGAGCCCTAGGCTGGGTCCCTGTGGTGAGCTTCCCTCTTGTGAGTGGTTAGTCTTCCCGATAGCAAAGCCTGCTCTCTTGCCTCCAGATACTTTCACCACCTGGGGCCTGGCGGAATGGCTCAGTGGTCTAAAGCGCCTGCTTGGGAAAGCTTGGGCGGCTTCAGGGACCGCGGTTCGATCCCCGGCACCACATGCTGCGCCAGCCCTGCCCTCAGGGCGGGCTGAGCCGGCCATAAAAATGAGTGAATAAACAAACAAAAGTTCTGAAACAGATACTTTCACCACCAGTCCTATCCCTTGTTCCCAGAATGTTTTCCTAAATGAGAGTAGGAGCCAGTGCTGCACACTTTAAGCCCAGAGTGGCCAGAAAACCACACCCTGTCATCTCAGTTGACAGGAGCCTAAGCTGGGCCATTGAGTTGCAGTGAGTCAGGCCCATGAGAATTGTCGGTGGTCAGAGAACAGGGCAGCTGCTTTTCCCTCAGTTGGCAGAAGGGACTATGTGGCCAGGGTTGGGCATGGCTGAGCCCACACAGCTGGCTTAGCAAAACCAGACTGGAGATGGTCCGAGTGCCTTCCTACTGTGTCTTTCCAACCCTGAGATGACACTGGCTATACTCCCAGTCTGTCCACTCTGGGAGATGAATGGATTCTGAAGGGCTGGAAATGAAGAGCCATGGGCTAGCCCTCCTCTCCACATCTTTGCTCTTAATGGACCATGTCCATGCTAGCCTTACAAGGCATTCTAGAGGTAATGTTAGCATCTCCTGAGAGTTGAGGTGGAAATAGGCACTGCTGGGAAACTTGGGAGGCTGAACCCTTCAGTGCAGCCATAGCTGGTGCAAGCACCCTTTACCACCTCACATCCAGACTGAGAGCAGCCATGGGGCCAAGCAGTTGACTTCATTGCTTGCCTCCAAGTTGCTAAGAGCAGCCCTTTTACATTTCAGCCTTTACTGTGTGGGTTGTTTGTTCTGTTTTCTCCCAAAGGTTAAAACAAATCTGTAAAGCCGGGCGTGGTGGCTCACGCCTGTAATCCCAGCACTCGGAGGCTGAGGCAGGAGGATCGGTGCGAGTTCGAGACCAGCCTGGGCTACAGAAGTGAGCTCAAGGCCAGCCTGAACTGCATAGTGAGACCCTGTCTCAAGAAGACCAAAAAAAAAAAACAACCAAAAACCAAACAACAAATCTGTAACATAATCTTAGCCTTTAATATAAGTAAGATATACTACTTCTTTCCTAAAAAGGAGTGCAAGGAGAGGAGAGGTCATCTTTTTAAATAATTTTCCTAGGTTGGGAAGATAGCCCAGCAGCCTAAGCGCCTGCATGGCAAGCACAAGGGCCTGAGTTTGATCCCCAGTGCCACATGTCATGCTGGCCACAGAACCCTGGGCATGCCAGGCTAACCATGAAAACTGTGTGTGGTGGTGTGTGCCTGTAATCCCAGTGCTAGAGAGTCTTGAGACAGGAGGATCACTATGAGTTCAAGCTGGGTAGCGAGACCCTTTACCAAATAAAGGTTAAAAAAAAAATTAAAAATTTTCTTTCCTGTGACTTTAGGTAACTTATCTGAAGTGGTCCTATGACTGCTAAAACATAGGGGTAATCTGTATTTTAGAATTCATCAAATTTTAGTACTTCTTGGATAGTAATACTCCATGGTGGTAAGAACAAACAACTTCAGCAGCACTGGCTGAGGCTAGGGAGAGGTAAGAATGACTGGCTTAGCATGGCACACCACAGAGCCTCGTGAATATGTGGCCATGCCCAGGCTTAAGATGAAATATCCATTGGGAAGAGGACAAATCCCAGAACAATCTTATGAAAGGGAAAGGATACAGCTGGCTTGTTGTTTGTAGTTGCTCAAATTAATTTTCAGAAATTGGATGAAGTAGTAACACATTTTCCTTCATCAGCAAGTTGGCTTGAAACCTGTGCTGAGAAGTTTCAAGATCTTTGAGCAGTAGCTGAAGGCCATGGCTCCTGACCTACCCAGTGCCTAGCTGAGTCACTGCTGGGGAAATGTTTACCTACAGATCCCCATGTTTCCTAGAACCTCAGATACCGGCAGTTGGAAGGCACAGGTTATGTTGTGAACCATTAAGAAAAATGAGCCAGTTAGAAGGAAAATGCTTTAGAGTTGTAAAATTTATTGCAAGAGCCTTTAAACTTTGGTCAGATTTCTATGCTGTTTCATTCCATTCATATTACAAAATAAGAGCAAGTAAGGGACTCCTGAAACTTAATATTTTGAGTTCAATTTAAAAACAATTTTTAAAATCTTTATTATTTTTTACGTTTATTTATTTGGTACAGGGTCTTGCTACATAGCTTGGACTTGTAGTGAGCCTTCTCTCTCAGCCTCCCCAAGTGCTGGGGGCTGGTATCAGGGATCAAATGCGAGTCCTTGTGCTTGCCAGGTGGGCGCTTAGACCAGAGTTATCATCCTGGCCCCTGAATGCAGTGTTTTTAAACCAGTTTATGACCCAGTTGTCACTGTGTTTTACTGAGCAGTGCTATTGTAATGTTAAGTGTTGCTGCCACTGTGGCTTCCTTGGAAAACATCTATTGATTTTAAAATTTATTTTTCTGAGCTATTGACCCCCACTCTACAAGTTTTGATGCTGTGCTTGGTTAATCTTAACTGAGGTGGGCAACTGCATCGCAGCTGCCACCTACTGAAAGATTGTGACACATGAGACCTGGGGCATTTTATAATCTGTGTAGTGTTGTGCTTTGGAGGAGGCAACATCTTGTTTCAATGTCTCAGTCAGAGCAGGGTTGATGTCTGCTTGTGTCATACTGTATCTTAAGGCTTCATGACAGCCATGGAAGCCCATCAGGCTGCTTTGAAAACCATGAACAGACCTCATTGCTTTAATCAACCAAACATGAATTTCTTGACTCAGTAATAGCTGAGGGATATGTTCAGGCCTTTCTGCATATACTGTATGTGTATGTGCACTGGTTATAATTTACATTGTCTCTGAAAACAGGCATCGATGATGTACTCTTGATTCCTTTCACGTTAGTTTTCTACAAGGGGACACAGCACATGATGCACTGGATACCCAGAAGACAGGAATGGACTGTAAGGCTGGGTCCTCAAGGCTGGCATAGGATAGCATTTTAGTAAACGCTCGAGGTTTAGGAAGCTCTTGGTACATGTTGCAGAAAGTTGGAGAGGGAAGATGAGTTCTGTGTCCTTCCAGTGACAAGGCAGCGTGTAAACAGTTGAGTCTCTCTTCAGGCCTCGGCCAGACTAGGGTAAAAGGAACCATTGTCTCCTTGCCAGGGTCCATCTTGTTCTGGCCCTTTGGTTGTCTTTTGTAAGGTGCAGGTAGGGCAGGAAGGAGTGGTTCTGAGAGCACTTTCCTTCTCTAGTCTTGATAAGGACATGCCTGTCCTTTGACAACACACTGGCTTCAAGAAGCAGAGGTTTGCGTTAGGGTTAGTTATATACCCAGAGCCATAGGGTACGTTGGCCAGGAGAGCACCTTGGTTTTATGGTCTCAAATCCATCTTAGCTGAAGTTTCTGGGTACTGTGAAGATGGGTGACAGAAGTAACTACAGTGGGCTCTAGTCTTTCAAATGCTCAAGTTTGGCCTATTAAGCTAATAGGCCCATCAAAGCATGTATTTATTTATTTACTTATTTATTTATTATTTTGGGCAGTACTGGGGATTGAACCCAGGACCTTGCACTTGCCCAAGCGCTTGTTCTACTGAGCTCTCTCCCCAGTTGCCAAAACAATTTTTTAAATAAACTCTTTAGCCGGGCGTGGTGGCTCATGCCTGTAATCCCAGCACCCGGGAGGCTGAGGCAGGAGGATTGGTGCAAGTTCGAGACCAGCCTGAGCTACAAAAGTGAGCTCAAGGCCAGCCTCAACTGCATACCGAGACCCTATCTCAAAAAAAAAAAAAAACCTCTTGGACTGTTTTTAAAAATGGTACCTGTGGTGTGGCAAGGGTAGAGCAGGTAGCTTACAAAATATCCCTGAGGTAAAAATCAGAGCATTTCATCTAGACTTCTTGCTGAGTGAACCAGGTTTTTTGCCCACCTGCCATAAATGTCTTACTCGAGCTCTGAATGCCCCATGGGGCTTTATAAACTACCTTTTGTAAGGTTGAGATGTTCATTTAGTGAAGAAAAGTTCTTTCATGTTAGTATTTGGGGTCCTGGATGTGGATACCAGTCAAGCCAGCCAGTAGGAATTTTCTTTTCTTCTTCTTCTTCTTTTTTTTTTTTTTTTTTTGTGGATGCAGGGATTAGAAGGTAACAGAAACACCAGAGCTTCAACTCACTTCTATGGTTGTGACATGGCACCAGATCCAAGGTGGTGGCCAGTAGGAGGCCGATGAAGGAGCTCAGAGATCCACAAATGTGGAATGAAAATCTTCGGTAACATCCAGGTTGAGGAAGCTAATTTATTGACTTGGCTAGGGTTTACTGTGCCTGACAACCCCTCTGATAAGGGGGGCTTTAGAATTGAAAGCAACTTTCTAGCAGAGTATTCATTCAAACCACCAAAGATCACTTTTAAAATAAACATCTATCATTCAAGAATGGATAAAAAGGGGCTGGGAGATAGCTCCATGGCACAAATGCCTGCTTGGCAAGTACAGGGTCTCCAAGGACCACAAACAATTCTGTAAGGCTGCTGAAGAGTTTACAAGGAAATATGGGGAAAAGTGACCCATGGACTAAAATCTGCCACAAATGATTCCAGCAAGTGTGAGCAGAGACCTCATGCAGTGCATTCAGACATCCCGCAAAGCAGGATTCTGTGGAAAATTGACACGTGCCACCACCTGGTGTTCACTTATGGCAGCTACCAGCTACAGTTTTCTTAAGTGATCCAGTAACCTGTAAAGAAAGGATTAAAAATTTCAGATATTCTATGGTGGTGACACAGAAAAGAGCCCTCTTGTTCATTTCTCATGTCCTTGCTGCCACCTCTTACCTCAGCCTAGCCAAGAGTGTTGTTGTGGAGTAAGAAATCGCAGTGCAATCACACACTGTCCTGGGGTCTCTCTCCAATTGCAGCCGGCTACAGTGCCAAAGCTGCCGCAGGGAGCCACTGACTCCTCCCCCAAAGTGTTTTCAGCACATATCCTATCTAAAAATGCAGCCTGCAACTTCTTGGACCTGTTACAAATCCAGTGTATGCTCCACTGGCTGGTGACCAAACTCTCCTGAACTGTTCCCTTGGCAGCTGGATCTTTTGCACTGCCTGTTTTCTCCCATCTTGAGTTCTACACACTAGTAAGCCACAGGGCAAGCAGACTTCGAGTCAGTCGGCCTGGACAATCAGTTTCTGGGCAGCCCATGGGTTCTGGTATTATCACTCAAGTAAGTCTATGGAGCCAACCCCCCTCCAGCCAGGTCACAGATGGGAAACTGAGAACAGAAGGTGAGAAAACAAATTCCATGTTCACATGATTATTCTTGTTTATTGAGGTCTGTTTATTCTCAACGGGTGCTTTTTCCTCCAAGTAAACAGAGCAGGCGTAAATATCTATAATGAATAAATTTATTGTCTTACAAAAATCATTGTCTAGAAATATGGGAATACAAGAAAAGATATTTGCAGTCAGGTGTCTGGTGGTCAACAGCCAGTACAATTCATACAGGGAGAATTTGGAGATTCCAAACCCACGTGACAGACTGTTCCTAACAGATGTTAAAGCTTTTAACCCAAAAGGTTTGTTTTCAAGCACATTGCAGAGGATCAGGGAGTTATCGTTAACACTGATTTGTTGTCACTGAATGTTTATAATACCACTTTGACTAGAGAGGTACATGATATGAAGCATAGTCAAACTTAATACATTAAATTGTTATAGAGGCAAATGATATATTTAACATTGTCTTAGTACTGTAGTGTCTAAGGCACTTTCTGTAATGTCAGTTTGCTCAACTATCAACCAAAAACAGAATGCTAAAGTGTTCACTGTAACACTATCCAAAGGGAAGGGAAAAGGAAAAATGAAAAAAGGATTCACACCCACTGGCATGTCAACATTCAGGCAGATGGCATCTATTCGTGAGGTCCTCTAAACCTCGCTGACAAACTTGGAACAAGCCTCGGACACAAAACCAGCATTCCCATTTTGGGCTCAAAGCAGTGGCTGAATATGCAAGATCAGCACAAGGGCCTGGCTGGCGAAGAGGGTCTTCTGCTAGCTCCTGCAGGCCATGGCTGCTTGCTCCTGAAGAGCTGGCCCAGCCTGACTTGAGCAGACCATCTGGCAACCCCACCTGTGGCTTCAGCCGCATCATGGCCACCACCCTCTATGCACAGACCAGCCCTGGCCAGGACGGTTCACAGGAGTAGATGCAGGGACACCACCAACTCAAGGGGTGGAGCCTCCCCTTGGGAGACAGGCATGGTACCCTAATGGATGTGGCTTCCCCCAGTCCAACCCACCCCTCCGAATCTTTCCAAAGCCCCTTTCACAGTTTGCTCACTGAAATAGTGATCATTATTTGAAGGATCTGAGAGAAACAAGTGCAGTTTAGGTTCCATAATGTTCTAAGAGACTGGATGTGGCGGAGGAGTCAGGGCCACATGACACAGAACTAAGTTTCCTGTTCGTACGACAGAGCATGCAGAGCGACTGAGCAACGACCACGGGGCTGCCCCCACGACCCGGCGACTGGCAATGGAGGGTCTGGAGTTTCTGTTTTAAAAAGGATTCTCCTCTTAACATGTTCTATAAAATGGTCTCTTGGTGAATACATGGAAAATAGATGCATTGATGAGACAATCTGTTTAATGTGTCTTGTGTGTGTTTATATATAAAAAGGGGAGCAGTTGTACCTAGTTAAGCAGGATACAGTCTGTGTAGACTGAAAGCCCGAAGACACAGGTGATCTTTCCAGAAGGAATCCCACAGCTTGCTGATTCCTTAATCTGAAGGAGGCACCCAGCAGACTGGTGCTGGGTGAGTTCGTGTGTCCCACTGCGTCTTTGCCTCTGGCTTCCTGTGTCTACTCAGACTGGGGTGGCTGTGTTTCATTGACATCACTGGTCTTACTTTCTGTGTCATCGTCTGATAGCTCCAGGGAAGCTCCCTCAATGTGCAGCTGGCGCCGGCCAGACCGGCTTGAAGAAAAGCTGATTGGGCCACCTCGTCTGGGAAAGCAGAAAATAGATGGTAAATAATAAAGGCTCAAGCAGTTGTGGCAGTCAAGTTTAATCTGAAACAATAGAATTTTCTGTTTCTGACCCAGCCTAGGGCCCTACATTGGCAGATATAACTGGGAAGGGCTTTATGCTTTTTCACTCCTCATCCAGTATCATCCTGGCCAATAGCACGGAGCAGCGGCCTCAGAGACTTGGGGATGGCCTGATTCAGCATAAGCCTGTCTGTGACAGAAGTGCTAGTAAGGGCTAGGGATCTAGCTCAGCAGCATAAGCTCTTGCCTGGCAGGCATGAGGTCCTCAGTGCAAGTCCTGGTATAGTCTCCCTACCCTATGCCCTCCCTCCCCCAACAACACACACAGAAAAGAAATGGTAGTGAAAATGGGTTAAGACAAAACTCTACTGACTCCCCATCCTTTTAGCAGAAAAGGGTAAGAAAGCACCAATTTTACTTAGACTTTGTAGGCTATGTGTGGAGTGTCACACAGACTTTGTTTCTGTGGTCTTTAATGAAGTTCTTTAAAAACATAAAAGCCAGTTTGGGGCATGGTAGGCTTGCCTGTAATCCCAGCACTTGGGAGGCTGAGACAGGAGGATCAGTGGCACTCAGGCCAGCCTGGGCTATCCAGGAAATTCAAGGCCAGCCTCAACTATATAACGAAACCCTGTCTCAAAACAAACCAACACAGTAAGAGCCATTCCTATGGGGCCGGGGATATAGCTCAGTGGCATAAGTGCTTGCCTGGCAAGCTCAGGGTCCCAAGATTTTGATCCCTGGTAACGAAACAAAGCAAAATAAAAAAATTGCCATTCTTGGCTTGTTGCCTGTACAAAGCAGGTTACAGACTGAGTGTGCACTGGCTAGCTGCTGACCCAGGTTAGCTTATTTTGGGGGATGGGTGGTCTCGCTTAATGCTTCCATGCTCTGCCCTCCCTCCTGTGAGCCTGAGATGGCGTGGTCTCAGTGAGCTTGCCATGTGCCTTCCTTCCACCGGCCTGGCGTGTCCTCGAGATGCTCACCTCAGCCGGTTCTTCAGCGTGCTGACCTCGCGGCTCAGACCCTCATTGGCCTCAGTAGCATCATCTAGTTCCCGCTGGAGCTTTCGCCGAGATGCATTTGCACGCGTGGCTTCCTCTTCAGCCTCCTCCAGCTGGCGTTTCAGCTGCTTCATCCTGGCGTTGGCCTTCTCCATCTTGGGAGTCGCAAGAACCGAGTCAGTGGAACACTGAGTCTAGAACCGGTCTCTGTACCCAAGTGTCTGCACAGTCCCCTTGGGCACCATGGGGCCATGCTCACATCTGTGTGCACTTTTATTTTGGGGCTTGGTCTGTGGGTTTTTAACTTGCCAACTACTCGCAACAAAGCCAGCATCTGCAGAAGAAAACTAAGCTAACAAAACTTAAACCTAGTGTCTTCTCCAGAAAAATGACTTTTTTTAATCTTCATCTGAGAATAATTAGGGATTATAAAAGTGAATTGTACTCCTGCAAATGTACAAGCATCAACAACATGGATAGTCACCAACTGCAGAATGTGCTTCCCATCTCCGGTGACATACTTTTTAGGCATCATATCTAGAGTTACAGGAGCCATGAGCTCCAACAGCTCCCCTGTCAGATCCTTCACTCTTGCACATGTACAGGCACCAGCCAGTGCCCTGTGGATACAGTTCACACCTATCCAGAATCGCTTTGCTGTGGCTAGGCCCTAAGGGTGGGTGCAGGTGTAAGGGAGGAACCTCGGGGGCCAGATTGGAGTAGAAGACCCCAACCAAAGGTCGTGCATGAATCCTTAATTCTGTCCACCTTCCTGCCCAGCATGTGCAGCAGCAAGACTCGCCAGAGCAGAGAGTGAGCTAGAGGGGAGGGCATAGTGCCCAGGCTGCCGTGGGTGCAAACCTGCCCTGCAGCCAAGGTGTCTGTGCAGGGAGAGGAGGCCACCCAGGTCCTACTCTGTGTCTCCTACATCTGTCTCCAGGCAGCCAGTATTTCATGACTGCTTATGTCTGGGAGCTACTCAGGGTACCAGGGAGATAACTGTGAGCCTGGGAGAAACATGGTAACCTCAGAATTCAGTCCGTGCCTATTTTGGGGCCTCTTTAACTCTCCCTACCCCTCTCCAAGTATCACGTAGTAAGTGCCCCTCACTTTACCGTCACCTGTCTATCCCCAGCACCCACAAATGCCTGCTGGGAACATGGAATAGCACCTGTTAGTTGAAACATTACACTCAAGAGTTGTGAACAGCATTTTCCTAATTATGCCGGTTTGTACAGCCTTGCACCTGGCCTCCTCCTTAGTCTTTCCAAGGCAGATGACATCTTGCCCTTTTCCCCATACCTGCTCTTTATACTGATCTGCATGTCGGCGCTCATCTTCCACCTGCATAAAGATTTCTTTCAGCTTCTTTTCAGTGCGACGGACCAGCTTATTGGCAGCTGCTCGTTCCCTGTGAAAACAGTAACAATAGTCCCAAAAGCCGTGAGATTATATTTTGAGTGGGAAAGATACTTTTTAAGAGTCCTTTTTCTTTGGAAGAAGATACATGGTGGAGTGTCTTCTTGGACCACTCTTCCCAGACAACTATGACTGTTAATGTGGCTCTCAAACTGTTTCCTTTTGGTCAGAATGGGAATTGCCTCTACTGTATTTCTTAATGCTGACAAGTAAAAAAGCAAGTTATTCTTGCTATTTAATGATACTAGTCAGTTTGTTATGCTATACATGAAACATCTGTCAGGGGCTGGGGAGGTAGCTCAGTGGCTCAAGCACCTGCCTGGCAAGCCCAAGGTCCTAAGTTTGATCCCCAGTACAAAAAAAAAAAAAAAAAAAAAAAAAAGATCCAAAATATAAAATGTGTGTCAGTTTTATCAAACCTAGACTGTTTAAAGATGAAAAACCAGGGCCAGGCAGATAGCTCAGACCAAATGCCTGCTTAGGCAGATGTAAGAATTGGGGTTCCATCTCTGGCATGCTATGCCAGCCTCGCTCCCGGGGCACGCTGAGGTGATGAAAGAGATGTGCCCGCAATCTAAGCGCTTGGGAGGCTGAAAATAGGAGGACCTATGTAGTATGACCCTGTACTAAAATACATTAAAAAAGACAAAAGACAAAAACCAGAGCTGGGCATGGTAGCAGACACCTGCAATACCAATACTTGGGAATCTGAGGCAGGAAAGTCACTGAGTTTGCAGCCAGCCTGAACTGCATTGCAAGACTTTGCCTCAAGAAGGACAAAAGCCTCAGTTGGGTTAGTCTGAGCTGGTTTCCTAACCTAGAGAACAAAAAAAAAAAAAAAGTTCAACTTTATTGATTTCAATTTAGAATTTATTAATCACTACAAAGCTATGAGATTTCACAACACTGAAAAACAGTAACCAAAAAGCCACCCCATAAACCCTACATATACTTGCTGTTCAGAAGTAAAAAAAAACTCTATTGTTTTAACCTGGGCTGCTCTCCTGGGTGGAGGAGAGGTAACCTATTTGGTGGACTCCATGGAAAACAATGCCAAAATATACCACAGTGGGATCAGGTGAAAGGGCAAGTTTTACTGATTACAACTAAAACCCAAACTGGATTGAATTGTTTTATTTTGGCCTGAGAGAAAGGAAGTGGGAAGTACTGGGGTACTGGGCTGGGCACCTGCTGTTGCTGAGCAGGGCTTGACAGACAGCTGGGCTCCAAGCTCCCCAGCAAGAAGGTGAATTGGAAGCTTGGCTTCAGCTTGGGCTGACGGAATCTAACAGCTCTGCAGATGCCTGCTAAGAGCTGTACCATGCTTGCTCACAATTCCCACATACTTTTAACACAGCAAAATGGAAACTGTTAAGTAATCCCTTCCTACAGGGGAAGAAAAGCCTTTATTTTTGTCATACTCCATTTCTACTCTTGTCAGCAAATTGCAGCTTTCACAGGATGTTTACTGGGGAGCTGACTGGACTGAGATGTTAACTGAGATGTTAGCTGGGTTCAGGAGGTGCTAACAACTCCTCGAGTCCACCTGTCCTTCCACTCATGAGCACTGTCAGCACATCTTTTTTGGCTCAAAGCCCTTCACAGTTCCTACCCTGGTTGTGTATGCTCTTGTGTAGAGCTCAGAGAGCAAGGGGCAAGGGGTACATCTGCTGTCTCTGATGCATACTGGCCCCGGGGCCGCAAATGTCCTTAGACATTCAGTGAGCCAACTGCCAGATGAACCTCTTACTTGGCTTCCTGCTCAAGCTGCTCCTCTAGCTGCCCAATCTTGGCTTCTAGAGCCGAGATGGTGGCCTTAAACTTGGACTTGACAGCACCTTCCAGCTCTTGGAGCTTGGCTTTCAGTTCCTTGTTCTGTCGCTCCAGCTGCTGACGTGCGTTGTCACTCTTCTGGGCAGCGCTGCGCTCAGCTGCCAACTCTGTGTTCAGTGTGTCAACCTAGAGGGGAGAGAGGCTTTGGTTACATGGGCAGAGAGGAGGCGGTCCTCCCTTGGGGGAAAGGCTGTGCACGGCCACCTGTAGCGTGGTCTTCCGGAAGCGATCATTGAGCAGCTCCGTGTTGCTCTGCTCTTCTTCCAGCTCCTCCTCCAGCTGTGCGATCCGGGCTTCCAGACGCCGCTTCTCATCTAGAAGTGCGGACCTGGCCAGGGCGAGGGGATGGTGACAGGTCAACACACTGGGAAGCTCAGGGAGGGCTCCTGCAGCACAGTGCTGTGCATGACCTGCTGGTTCTCCTCCCTGCACCCACCCAGCATTAGTCCCCTGACATGTCCCACTGCCTGCTAATGCTCTCAAACAGTCCCAGCTCTCTGCTGCCCACATCTGTTCCCCTGTGTGGGCCATGACCCGCGCCAGCCTGCTCTGGAGCCTTCCAGTGATCTGCCTGCCGCCACCTCTGCTGCTGTCCATCTGTTGTTCTCCACAGATCACAGCCAGGGGCGGCCAACTTTTAGATACAAGTTAAGACCCTTCCTGGAAACTCCTTGCTAAACTCCAGCGATTTTCCAAAACTGTAAATAAATTGCTAGCTCATTGTTATGACATGGCAGGAAAAGTACTCAATGAGCTGCCAATATAGTCATTAAGTGGAGATACCAACTCAACTGGAAAATTAATGAGTTTAATAAACCATGAATTCAGAGAAAGCTAAGGAACCTGCTTGCCAAACCAAATGTTTCTGAAAGTTGGGATTTGCTGTGTCAAGTCAGAGTAGCCAGCAGACACATGTTACCAGTGTGTTATCCCCAGTACAGCCTGGAGACCAGCTCGGCACCCCATTGATCATCTTTCCAGAGCCTAAGTGGATACACAAGCCCACTCCAGATTCCTGGATACCAGGTGACTACTCAGCAGCAGCCCACCTTTTGAAGTAGTGCACGCCTGAGCTCTGGGAACAGGAGGCTACGTAGAGGGTGGCCTTGCCACCACTGCTTTCATCTTAGGTGCCTGTCCCTTCCCACCTTCTGCCAAGACTCACTTGCCAGAAGCGCTGTTGGCGATCTCATCGGCCAGTTCATCCCTCTCCTGCTCGGCATGTCGGCGTGCACGCTCAGAGGAGGCTAGTTCCTAAATGAATGGAGATGAGGTAAGCTTTGGCCATTTTTTGTTTTATCACATATGAAAACTGACATTGCCTGGGTTTTGGTGACCTGCTCTAATCACTTTTATGTGTACCTCAAAATACAGTTTAGATGTGAGAAATGAAACCGGCAAAGCTGCTGAAGAAAGTGCAAGGCTAGCCCTGTCAGCAGCCTTAAACAAGAATCCCATGGTGAGCCCTGGTCTACATAAGGGCTTCACCACTCACCACTCCTGCCAACGGAAGAGGAACTATCCTTGAGCTAGTCCAAATTGTGCAGAGATTAAAAGATCAGTGTATGTTGGGCAGTAATGCAGCAAGGGTCACTGCTCCTGAGGGAAGATGCACGGAGTGAGGCGTGGGCTCAGCATTTGGAGAGCTGGGCCTCTGCTGTAGCTCTCACAGGGCCGGGCATCTGGAGAAAGATGACTTGGCATGGAGGGAGTCAGTGGTATGTGTCTCACTCTAACAGAGTAAGAAACTGGCTCACAGAGAGGAATTGACTGGCTCACAGTCCCACGGTTGGTCAGCAGCCAGAGCCAAGGTTCTAGTGTTGTGTCCAGGGTTCTTTCTACCAGATGCCTCCTCCAAAAGCCAACTGCATCTTGGCCATGTGTGGTACAGGACTGTACAGGAGCCCACCTGCATGCTCTGGCACCAGAGTGTTACATTCTAGCACTGAGGTTGCTTGTGCACGGGCATGGTGGGGCCAGGAGGGGAGAGAGCAGCTATGTAGGAGGTGATGGCAGCTCGTCGAATGCTTTGGGCCTGAACAGAGGGCTGCACCTTGCAGCTCTGCCATCTGGAGTCTGTATTCAGCTCCCCTGAGTCCTAGAGACTCTCTGGGCTCCTGTCCACTGGCTTGGGTATGCTTTAGGGAGGTAGGTTGGCCCAGGAATGGAAAGGACCTGTGGGCTAGAAACCAGGTGGACAGAGGTATCTGAGGAAAGGAAAAGCATCAGAGACAGGGCAGGCTGGCTTTCTGGCTCAGGGTCTTCCTTCATGGACACATGGAATAAAATTGCTGGTTTTCAGAAATAACCAAGAATAATTTCAGGGGCCCTCCCTGAGTGTAGGGGGTGCCACCTGAACACTCCAGTCATGTCTCAGAAGCTGAGAGGCAGCTCTATAGGGCCCAGCACCTGCGGGGAAATGATCAACTAGGATATCACTGGTCTCCATGCTGGATACAGAGTTTAAGTATTTGACTTATTTATTTATTTATGTATTTATTTTTAAATTCTTTTTTTTTTTTTAAAGAATTTTTAATTTTTTTTTTTTTTTTCTTGTTTCAGAACTTTCGTTTGTTTATTTATTTATTTTTATGGGCAGCTCAGCCTGCCCTGAGGGCAGGGCTGGTGCAGCATGTGGTGCCGGGGATCGAATCGCGGTCCCTGCAGCTGCCTAAGCTTTCCTAAGCAGGCGCTTTAGACTGCTGAGCCATCCTGCCGGGCTCCTTGACTTATTTATATGCTACATATTATTATTATTTTTTTTTTTAGGACACATGAGATAGATATAAAAACTAGCACATTTTAGGTTCTAGAACTACACAACACTGTCTGATGGTGCAATGAAAAAGCTTGAAATGAGCTTTTAGAAATGCATACATTTGGAAATAAAGATCACACTTTTGAATTTCTCATGGAATAAAGAATAAGCCATATTAGAAATTAGGGGTTTATTTTTTGTTTTGCTTTTTGAGACAGGGTCTCACTATGCAATTCAGGCTGGCCTTGAATTCACTTTTGTAGCCCAGGCTGGTCTCACACTGATCCTCCTGCCTCAGCCTCCCAAGTGTTGGCATTACAGGCATGTGCCACCACATATGACTCAAAGTATAAAATTAAATGATGAAATCATGTTATATCAAAACTTGTGGGATGAAGTGATACATGTTAGACAAGAGCTTGAACTGATGAACTAAGTGTCTAAGAAGCCCAACATTGAGGGGCCAAGGGTCTAATTCAGTGGTAAGGAGTATACTTAGCATGTATGAGGACTTTGGTTTAATTTCTAGTGTGTCTATACACATATAAACACAGACACATGTACACAATCAAAAACTGTCCAATAAGAAGGTGGCATGAAGGTCAGCTTTTTTGGCTTTAGTGAAGTAGAGGGATAGACACAAGTAATAGCCATTTTCTATTTGCCAAACTGAAGCAATGAGATAGTCATTAAAATAGATAATGAAATTAAGCTACAAAGATATTGAATATATATCCCATAACTGATCTGAGAGAAATATCAGGGATATTTACCAACAAATGGATAGATAATAAACAAACCTCTTGCAACTGAAGGATCTCAGCTTCCAGACTTTTCAATTTCTTTTCACTCTCTTTGGATTGAGCAAAAATCTCATCTCGGGATGCACGAGCTTCTTCCAATTCACGCTGATAATCCTTCATTTGAGCCTAAGATTAAATGAGCATGTTTGTGAGTAGTTTTTATTCTTAATTTTTAAGTATGCGTTTAATTAACATATTGATTATAAATATAAAAGCATATGAAATGATAAAGATGCCACAACAAATAATACTGATTTCCCCTATGAATATATACATTTTCAAGAAAAAGGTTGGCATACTGAATCTGACAACATATAAACAAAGAATATGTATTATAATCAAGGGGGATATATCCAAAGAATATAAGATTTAATAATCAAAAAATATGATTGTCTCAATGTAGAAGAAACATTGGACAAAATTTAATACCTTTTCATTATAAAAAGATAATGAAAAATTTTTCAATTCTCATTAAGGGCACTAGTGAAATATTAATATACTTATGGGTCAAACACTGAATGTTTTCCCTTTAAAAGATCAGCAATAAGACAAAGGCACAAAGGGGCTGGCCATATAGCTCAGCAGATTAAAGTGCCTATAAGCAGGTGCAAGGGCCAGGGGTTCAATCCCCAGGTGCCCCCAGGGTGTGCTGAGATAGCAATTGAGACTGGGCATGGTGCATGCTTGTAATCCCAGCTCTTGGGAGGCTGTAAACAGGCGGATCACTACAAGTTTGATCTAGTAGTGAGATGTTGAACACCCTGTAGATCCTTCCCTAAAGTACCAAAAACAAACAAACAAACAAAACGCTATGTTAAGACAAAGGGGTATGGATAGCCGAGCGTGACGGCGCACTCCTGTAATCCCAGTACTTGGGAGGCAGAGACAGGAGGATCATGCAAGTTCGAGACCAGCTTGGGTTACAAAAGTGAGCTCAAGGCCAGCCTGAGCTGCATAATGAGACCCTGTCTCAAAAAGGCCATTAAAAAAAAAAAAAAAAACAAAGGCGTATGGTCTTGCCACTACTACTTAATATTATGTAACAGAGATAAGAGCAAGGATCATCAGGCAAGATAAAAAGATATACATTATTAGAAAGGAAGTAAAACTTGCTGAATTTGCCAGTATGATTTTACATATGGAAAATCTTTTAAGGAATCAACTAAAAATGTTAGAACTAATGAGTTCATGAAGGTTTCAGGATACAAGATCAGTACACAAAAAGCAACTATATTTCTATACTCTAATTGTGAACATGTAAAATAGAATAACCATAGCAACATCACTTTTAAAATCTGGGTGTGCTGTTTTTGTTGGATTTTTTTTTGTAGTAATTTGATAGGCTGTCTTGAAATATACTGTATGCTAAACTGCAAGAACCCCATCAAAATGGCCAAACCAATCTTGAGAAAGAACACAGGACTGAGTGCTAATGGTGTAAGGACACACATACACACTAATGGATTACAGCTGAGTCCAGAATTGAAGACATTACGCCTGTAAGGATGGCAAACAATTAAATGGGAAACAAAATACTCCTCAGCAAATGGTGTTAGGGTACTGAATATTCATGTGTAAAAGATGAAGCTGTTCAAAAAAAATTTATCTACCTCAAGCCACACAACAAAAATGAACTTAAAATGGATCAGAAACCTTTTTGGAGTTAAAAGTATAAAAGGAAGAATTAAAAGTATAAAGTTTTAGGAAAAAACATAGGCATCTTTTTCATCTTGAATTAGCCAATCTTAGACATTATAATAAAGGAACAAAAAAAATTAAAAACTTATGTGCTGCAAGCAGTAACAACCATCGAGGGGACAAATAAAGTACAGATGGAAAGAAGTACTTGGAAATCATTTATCTGATAAAAAAAATTTACATCCAGAGTGTGTACAGAACTATTTGAACTGAAAATTT